>JAAGNO010028326.1:0-84153 GCA_033439905.1 Ceryle rudis | reverse complement strand
AAATAATGTTGCACGTGCATCCCAAATCATCTGACCCCTCTGGTAAGCATAAAGTGTGTTTCTTGGTGCATTTGGCCAAGTAGCATTGCAGCAGTTCTGTCCTTACTTGACAGAGAATATATGCAGTAATGGTGGAGCTACATTGGTGTTCAGCACTTTAGCAAGCATAAGGATAGAGACTGACCATTTCTTAATCAGGAAACATAACAGTAAAAACCAACACAGTAGCTTTTATGTCAGAAAATTCCCTAACCTTTTGTCCAGGTAGTCCCTGTCCCGGTAGGCCTCTAGAGCCAGGTGGTCCTTTTGGGCCCTCCACTCCCTGAAAAGATCAGTTAAGTAATTATTTTTTAAAAATATTCTCTGTTACTACACATTTGAGTGTGGGGTGAGGGGGAAGTGAAACCTGCACCTTCTCTCCTTGAATTCCAATTCCAGGTAATCCAGTTGGCCCAGGTAAACCAGGAGGACCAAAGTCACCCTGGCAAACAAAGTACAATTGCTTAGTTGTGTAAAGATACAGAAACAATCCGGGACAGCTCCCATGATAGTACATGTTGACTTAACCACCCTTGAAGTCAGTGAAGCTGGAGATCTGACCTTTTATCTTTCATGTATGCATTTATTCCCTGCTGGTCAGTTGCAAACAACTGCTTGTCTCTTTTTCCCTTTCTAAACCTTAACTTTCTCACAGAATCGGATGTTTTTTTGTAACACATCCTATTTTAATATGAAGAGATGTTAAAATAGGTTGGGAGAGTTTATAGAGCATAAATCTCTATAAAATATCTTATTATCCAGGGCCTATTGTGGGTTCCTTGCCTCATTACACCTTTTGTAGTGAGTATCAACCCTTTATTCCCTGTATTTATATAGGTTTTTTGTCAGTTTGTTAATCCCCTGGTGTATTTATTGCTCACCTTTTCACCTTTTATGCTGATTCCTGGAAGTCCACGAAGGCCTTTTGGTCCATCAAAACCACGGTCTCCCTTACATGAAAAAGTACACTGTTAACAGTAGAAACACAGAGCTGTTCTCTCTGAAGTAACTAGAGACACTGTTTGCTCTGTCATCATGAAAATGAAAATGAGAAGAACCTGAAAGTAGCTCCTGGATCTGTTTTCCAGGATACCAAAGGGGTCATCTTTTCAAATGAGCTTGCTCTGCAGTTTGAAATTGCTGATGAAAGAGCTGAATGAGCTTCTTTTTATCTTTCTGCCCATCTTAATTGCCTAAGGTCCTGTCCTGCTTCCCTTCAAATCAATGGCAGAACCACAACTGATGTAAATGGCAGCAGGGCCGAGTAACGAGACTAACTGAAAGCTGAATTCTCCTTATTTATCTTGTGGTTTAATCTCATTAATGTGTGGCAGTGAGGATCTGGCTCTCACTAAGAATTTTACCAGAGTAAAGACTGGACCAAACTGTATTATTGTAAAAGTCTATTTGTAAATATAACTAACTGTCTTTCTAAATGCTTATTTGCAAAACATTGGCCCTGGGGAAAAGGGTACTAATAAGAACACAAATATTGCACTTTCTTGTACTTCTGTTAATAAAACATGTACAGACAAATCATTAGCTTGTGTAAATTGTCACAGAATCACCCAAGGCAATAAAGTTATGCCCCAGACAGGTCTTTTCTCTCCCTAGTGACCTATTCCATCATTTTAACTTTGGCCAAAATACATTATGTGGATTTAAAATAACATTCTTTACTCCTGATGCTTTAGAACACCCGCCTTCATTTTCCTTTTAACTGAACTGTGAGCTTGTACTTTTGTTCTAAAGAAAGCAACTGTAAAAATTTTCTTTGGATTAACAAATCACATGTTCAAAATGTGTTTAAAACCAGAGAGATGACATACTTGGCAGCCAGAAATAGGATTAGAGATACGTATAGACTCTGTTGATACATGCTCTGTTGATACATGCTTGGCTCCAGGTCAGACTTGGCAGTAAAAACTCTTGATTTTTTATAAAAGTTCCAATAATGCTGGCAGAATTCCACTTGATTATTTTTGCTTATTTTATTATTTTATTAATATTTTATTATTGTTGCTGAGCTTTACTTATTAGTTGTAGTGTTTCTTCCCACATGAATTGGTATTTCAGTGGCAATGGAGTGATTTCTAAACACATGTTCTTCAAATCTTGTTGTTTGTTTTCATGCAAAAATGTTTTAATGCAAAAAAAAAAATCGTATCTGGAAATCTCTACAGGCTTAAATCCCACAAATCAAGCATCAGCTGAATTAAATATTGAATTTACAGTCCCCAAAGGCTAGCTGTGCCTAGAAGTCATGTTTAGACCAACTGAAAATTTATCAAGTTAACTGATACTGAATTTTAATATTAATTTACAAGCTACTTTCTCAGATTCTCACGTCTGCTATGGACTTGTATTGGTATGCACTCTTTTAAGGGTGCTGCTCTGGTCTTAAAACACTTTGACTGCTGTACCTTTGCTCCTGGAAGCCCTTCTCCTGGTGAACCTCTTTCTCCTTGTACACCTTGTGGTCCTGGAGGTCCCTGTTAACGTAAGTTTAAAATGGCCTATAATATCATTCAAATCAACAGCAGCATGCTCTGTGTCATTGTCAGTTTCAAGCACGTCTTTAAATGTTGGTGTAGTTATAACCTGTTAAAGATAATACAGTAATATGATATTCACAGTGAATAAATGATGAGCATTCTGGCCTGCAGCAGTAACAAGGCAGAGTTTTACTTTTCTGGTTACTTTTGAATCACAGGTTATGTAGCTGAAATTCCTATTCCTTGTACTTTTGAAATATTGACTCCCTAGACTGTTTGGTTTACAAATGGTTACTAATCCTTATTAATGTATCAGTATAATCATGAGAGACAGGAAGAACCAGATTAAAGACTATGCAGAGCAGTACTGAAGAAGATGTAGCTGTAGGAAGATTTGACTGGTAATTGGTGAAGAGAGTAACAGTTCATCCTTCTCTTTTTGAAAGCAGATCTGATAGGAGCATAAGAGGCAAGTAAGACAACTAAAATCTTTTGCTAAATACAAGTCCAGAACCCTATTGACCCTGCTTCCCAGTGTTTTTTCCTGCATCTGCTTTTTTTTCCCCTCTGATTTATTTCTTGAGATTACACCACACATCACAGAATGCTGATAGATTTGTCTCTGAATAGCCAATTTGGTTTCTACTTCTGCATAGAGGTTTAGAATTTCGCCTAGTTCTTAGGTAAAAATAATTGCATTACATTCAGCTATAAAAAGAAAACTCTTCTGAAGGAAATACACTCTACAGTAAATTTAAGGAACACCTTTAGTATATTTTTTAATATCAAAATCTCTCATTATACCAGTACAGCCATTGTGGCTAACAGAGATGCACATCACAGGCACCTCTTCCACCACAAAGTGGCTCTTTTCTCTGTGCTGTTACTAAAGACACTTCAACTGACTGTCACCACTGGCCTTATTAGTGGCCAGTATACCTTATACCTCTTTTCTTTGGTCTCTTCAAGGAGAACTCACTCCTCTCCAGTAGTGTTTTTTCAAGTAGGTTTGAGATCAGTCAGTTCAGTTGCCAAACCATCTTTCTATTTCTCATGTGACATCTCTTTTGAAGTGATTATTACAAATCTTTCTTTGTCAGTGGGGAAAAGCCACTTGTGAAAAAAGCTACACAAAATTTCCCTTGTGGTTGCACTAGAGGTCATACAGGTGATGAGAAATGAATTTGAGTCTGCTGTGTTGTAAACAGCTCAGTAAAAGGTGCTGCCTGACACTCTGGAAAAAAGTGACCATAAAATTGTTGTACTGATTTTTTTAATAGCCATAAAGAGGCTGAGTTTACAACTACCAGGCAGAGGAAGGGAAGGTAAAGAAGGGACTTCAGAGCCAAACTTACTGTAAATTCTGATAGAAAAATAGTTTGTTATTCTCACTCTGTTATCTCCAGCAAAGGTAATACTGGTCAAATAGCTATGTGGGACCACTTATGTGAGCTGAATGTCTTTATGGAGGCTGTTTAGATATGACTGTTTCTAATGTTATAGTGGTTGAAACAAAGTCTGTCTCTCAAGGCAATGCTAGTTAATATTCTAATGATACTGAAAAGCAGTCAACTTTGAAGTTACCACACGTGGATTTGAATCTATGGGGGGACAGTTTTATTTAAATATTTATGTAGTTTTGCATAAGGCGTTATTTTTTCATAGCTGTTTTGGAGACTAAGATCATTTTAAAAGCTAAGGAATTAAAAACATTTCCAGTTTCTTGAGAGAAATGGAAGTCAGAAAATATAGTATGTATGAGAGTGAGAACTAGTGGAAGAAAGAAAAGAGATAGTATCTATCAACACACACATATATCCCTTTTAACCAGAAAGCACTGAGGATCGTTCCTTTCTGTCCTGCTTCCCTCTCATCAAATAAAAATAGACATACCATAAGTCCTGGCTCACCAACTCCAGGTGGGCCAACAGGGCCCGGTCTTCCTGTCATACCGGTGACACCCTTCAAAGAAAGATGTATTTTGAAAATGCTTGAGTTAGGTATTTGTATGTGTGCAGCATATTACAACTGAACAGACATTCTGTACTTGAAATACTTCATGTAGGAGAATACATGGATGACAGAGAAAATCTGTGTGTTCTCAGAGTCATACAGCATGCAGGGCCCCACAGACATGGGGCTGGTGCAGCTCCACAGCATTAGGGGACAGCTCCAGTTCTCCATTTGAGAGAAGACTATGTTGAATCTATATGGTTAATTATTCCCATCATATTCCTAGTACATTATGTATCACTTACTGTCCTTTTCAAGAAGTCAGTATTTCTATCATAATGTTTCTGTTTTCTTAAGTCATCCAAATTAACAAGCTTGTTTTTCACAGGATATTTTTTGTTAGATTATGTATGCATTTTCACCCAGCCATACACTGCTTGGGTTATGTCACGCATAAGAACTACTGTAAAAGTCCTTACATACTTAAAATGTACAATTTTTTTTTTTTCCCAAACAGTTTTGATCAATGTACAAAACACCTTTCCACCACAGATGCAGCATTTGGGGGCTTGAAGTTTCACAAGTATCAGCAAGTATATTATCTCAGCCATCTCAGTCTTCATTCTTACCATACAATATATGTAATATATAAGATTAGAGATGCTTGTACCTTTGGACCTGGTAGTCCTATTCCAGTGTCTCCAGGCAAGCCAGGTGGCCCAGGGAGACCTCTCTCACCCTTTTCAAAGAATGAAAAAAAGAAACAATTCTGCTTAAAAAATGGTGTCCAGGGAAATCAGTTTAACTTGGTTTGTAAGGTCATTTTTTGTATGCCCTGAATTTCAGCCTGTTGGAATTATCTTACACAGTACTTCATCTGTTCAGTGCTTCAAAATTTACTTTCTTAAACAGCATAGATATTTCCTGTATGAAGTGATACCAGATTAAGCAAAAGGAAAAATGTTTTGGTTTATGTGGAATATAAAAGTTTTGACACCCAACTACTCTATGCCAGCAGGCACTCCAAATATGGTGCAAAGGAGATATCAATAGAGATATCAATATCAAAAGAGATAATGTCTTTTATAAACTTATTTTCAAGGTTTTTTCCACAACAATATTCCTTTAAGTAGCTGAAGAACCTATTAGCCTTGGCCGAATTATTCAGTTTAAGGTTCTTCTGAGAAGCAAAATCTAACTGTGGTCTCTCTTAATGAAGTTAAAACAGTTCCCATAATTGTCTATAATACCCAGTGATATTTGCATCTTTCATTAAACTACTATGATAAAGATGTTAAGTCATCACAGAACTACAGAATGAAGTAATCTCCATTGGTATACCTGGATTTTACAGTGGGGTAAGTCAGAAGTAAACCTAGCAAATCTTAAGGATTTAATAAATGTAAATCATATGTTTTTCAAACTATCAGAAAATATTTTATGTTTACAGAGGGGACGGGATCTTGCAGTGAAGCACTGGATGATTTCTGTGGTCCACCTTCAGAGGGCCCATTGCCAGAATGTGTCCTGAATTGCACTCATCCTTGTGAATTTCAGATATCTTCTGCTGAGCATCAATAAACTGTGGGGCTACTAATTTAGAACTATAGCATTCTTCTTGAGAATGTACAGTTTCAATAGAAAAGCTTGTTTGAGATCCCAGATGGAATTCCTGCTTGGTACTTTGGGGAAATATAGCTTTAAGTTGAAAACTGAAGATGCAATGCTGCACTGCTGCTACGAAATATTCTGTGACGCTGCGGTATTTTAACTGTTTGTGAGAAAAGATTGGAGTGTGATTGGGACCTCAATTCAACACAAAGTGCAAAGGAAGACCCTTTTTAGGAACCCTGTAGAATACAAAGAAATATATGATTTGCTAGCAATGTCCCATTAAACTGTATCCCCCACAAGAAGGGTGCAGGGCGTAAGGATAAAAGCATTATTGCTGTGAGGGTATATTAATATCTTTTAACACTATGAAAGAGAAGAAATAGCACAGTTCTTGCCTTTGATCCTTGCAGGCCTTCAGGACCTTGATCTCCAGATTGTCCTTGTGGACCCTATTAAAACAGGAGGGGTTTTAATGAGATTTTTCAAGCTTTCAGAACAATGTCAGTTTGAAAAACAATCTCTCATTTGCTGTAGTCTGCACTGAAATATGAGTTACAGACATTTCAGAACTAAAGCTTTGATTTTTGATTCATGTATAGATTCAGCTATTCAACTCAGTTGGAGCTGTATCTGGTAATCAGTGGAGAGAATTTGGCTCTCCCTTTATTTGAATGTAATTAAGGGTAATCTACAGTCAAGATTTACTAAAACATCTATGATGGGCTAAGCTTCTTGGCCTTCAGTCCAAGAGCACTGAGATAAAAAGAGATTAAAGTTTTTCCATGCATTTCTGTGAGACAATGAAACAGTTAAGACACTGAATCGGAAATGAGTGATTTTGGCTTTTATGGAACTCTCTTTGTTGTGGTCTTTAAGACTGAATACATTATAAGGATTATTTATTTGTTTAGAATGCTCTTCCAAATTCTTTTTAATTTTGCTGCTTAAGAAGATAGATTTTGGATGGCTTGAACTCAGTGACTCAAAGATTCCATGATGATTATGGTATGGTATTATTTCAGACCTTTGAATCCCAGGGAACTAGGCATTTTTGTTTCAATAGCTTCTTTTTTTTTTTTTTTTTTTTTATGATTTAGGTTTTTTTTACCTGTAGCCCTCTTGTTCCTCTGGGGCCTACTGGACCTTCAGGACCCTGAAAGGCAAGTGAATAAAAGGATATGTTTATGTGTATTTAGATTTGGTCAAAAACACTTTTAGAAAACTTTTTAGTAAGCTATCTTATTTAGATATTTTTACATTAATATAAAGAACAACATGAAGAGAAGCTCAGCAGACAGAAAGGATTGAATAAGTTATTTTTAAATGGATTGTGGGAATCAGAATACAGAGTAAGAATGAACAGAGTTAATTATCAAGGATTAAATTCTGTTTCATTTAAAATATTCACAACAATTATACACCAGATCTTGAAAATCAAGAAACCTTAATTTCATTTTCACATTTCATTAACTTCACACCTTCTGCATCTGTTAAAGTTGAATTTTATCATTGTTACAAAGAGGTTTAGGCTTGGGCTTTGAGAGGAATCCCATGAAAATATAGAAGGTGCTGAGAGTGTTGCTGACAATGGTACCCTTGTTCACTTAGTTTTTTAAAACTCTCAGTTGTTAATTACCCTCAGCCTTACAATAATATTTGCCTCTAAATCTATCACCATGGTTGTTATTCAGGCAGTTGCAGTTTTTCTGTATTTTAACCGTGTTTCCTGAAAGTGTAATAACTTCGTGTCTACTCACTCTGTCTCCTTTTATCCCTGGGATTCCACATTCACCTCTTTCACCCTGAAAAGGAATGGGAATAAATATTTAAGTGGTATATTGAACATATAATCCTTATTCTTTGGGTGCTGTATTTGAAAGTCAAAATGTTACTCTATTCATGACATATTATAGATCTATAATGTTCATTAGGGGAGGGACACATCTTCTATTAGAGCTTGTGCAGCAGCTGGTAAGATGATATTGTTCATCACTAACATCTTTAAGAAATATGGCACTATACATAGTAATAATAATATCAACATCAAATATCTATATGTAAGAAAAAGTTCTGACTAAAAGTAGTACCTTCTCTCCTTTATATCCAGATTTCCCCTGGGAATATAAAAAAGCAAAGCAGGTTGTGAGGACATGTAACCCGAATGTAAGAATGTGAGTATTGGTGCTATTAACATTCTACTACCTCTAGGAAAAACATTTCATGTTATAATGAACAATAAGGTAGAAAAGGTGCTATCTGATAAACATGGAAATGTGACTCTAAATACTGCACCTCCTAGACATGATAGATGCTGTTGTATGTGTGAACAAATCTTATGAAAGTGTCATTTTAGACTGGAATTTTGAAGATGTAAAAGCAGATCAGCTGGAGTTCATATTTCCATCTTAGTGAGAAACACACTAAAATAAGAAAGCAAGAAAAAAGTCACTAATTAAAAAGGACGTACTGAATCAATAAAATATAAAGTAGAGGGATTAATAAGTGAATGAAATCAGAGTAAAGTACCAAGAGGCTAATCCTACAGTTACTTCCTATATGTATTTCGTTCAGGTTTTTCATTGCTATTACATGCTAGATCCTTTATTTGTCCAATGTAAAATTTAAACTGACCCATAAGAGTGTCAGTTTCTGTAATGTTCTTAGATTATCATGTTGAAACTTTTCACACTTTTTAGGAGGGACTATTTTCTAGATCACTTTTGTAAGAAGGAATTATTCTCTTTCTTTTATGATATGATAATATTTTCAGTTCTTCTAGGGCTAATGAATCATTAGCTGGTAAACCAGAACTGAAATGTGCTAATATTATTAAAAAAACCAACCAACCAACCAAACAAACAAAAAACCCAAAAAACCAAACAAACAAAAAACAAACAAACAAACAAAAAACTGGTGTTTTGCCTTGAAGGATCACTGCTTATTGGAGAAGAATGGAAAAAATTCTTTTTTTACCTCTATTCCATCTCGTCCTGGGATTCCACTAAGACCTGGCTCCCCCTATGAATAATTCAATATCGAGATCAGTGAAATAAGATAGTATTGTTTTGATTATCTGAGTAGATATCTTAGTGCAATATAGGAAGCATAGTAGCTCCCTGTTTTTATACTCCAGTGACTTTATACATTAGATGTAAGATTTTAATTTGTGAAGAATCTTAATCTTTACTACAGCAAAAGGGAGTAGAGATGAAGTTTAAGAAATCCACAAGTGGAAGGTACAAGAGCACTATTAGGATAGTCCTTCCATATTAACAAAGTACCAAACTTTCTCCTAAATCTGAAAAATCACATCACCTTTGCTCCTTTCAGGCCTGGAACTCCATCATCTCCAGTACGACCCTTTTTACCCTGAAAACAAGAAAATAAAATTCTTATATGTTAGTCAAATAATTTTATTTTACAATACATACACAATTTTCTTAATATTTAGGATATTTGCTTCCTGTGGAATTATTTTTTAAAGTCTCTGCATTTACCATAACCTTGAAATTGAAATTCTCTGAGCAGCCATTTTTCTCTTTTGTCTTTATAAACAAAAATTGTTCATGTCTCTTCTCTGAGTAAAAGAGGTGAGCAGACCAAACAAAACTGCTGTTTGCACGCACAAGGCTACATTTTCAATTAAAAGTGTGCCGTACTGTGCAGGATGAAAGCGGTGTGTATTTCTGTTTATATATGCATAGGATGCTCAGGTCAAAAGCATGAGGATGGGCAGATCTCTGTGGTTCTGTTTCGAACTCTGGCACCATGCCTTTCACCTTCAGCAAGGACTATAAGGTATTACGGTGCTTTAGCTCAATGTTAGGGATGTAATACTAGACCATTCAACTCCAGTGGGTCTTTTTGAAACATAAACCCTGCAGTTTAGATCACCAAACCTCACATGTAGCAATCCCCTAGATTTGCTTAGGGGTTATAGTTGTTAAGACTATTCTGAAAGAAGTCCAGACTGTTTTACCCTTTACAAGTCTCTCGTCTCAGTTGTTCCTAATGCTTCAGCCTCTTGCTCTCTCTCTTGCTTTCAGAGAGCTTTTCAGATATTAATATTTGATTTGGGGGTAGTTAGACCCACCTGGTTTGGTTTTCTGTAGCACATCAGTTACTGTTCCACACATGAAAGTGTGTGTCTCCTAAAAGGAGAGCCTCACCACATCATTTTTTTTCCTTTTTCAGAGGGTGTGTCTCATGGTATTTGCAGGTATCTCTGATTTTCCTACTGGTGTGATATTTCCATGCAGTGTAGCTATGGAGGACTATGTATTGAACTTCCAACAGTGAAATAAGTCATGATTTATACTGTATATCAGTAATTTTAGAAATACCAGCTACTTACAGCAGGGCCAGGAAGGCCTCTTTCCCCCTTCGCACAGCTACATGTGGCAGCCTGGGGACACTTTGAATGAAAATAGTCCAAATAAGCACATTTTAATACAAGACATAGAAAACACATGAACATTTCTTTTAAGTTACTGTGTAACTAGTCTGAGTACACCATTAATGACCAGAAGCCATTTATATTTACATGTTTTACACAAATCTTTGTTTACCACTCATCAGGAACGTGGCCTCCTATGCTCCATCCAAAAATCTGTATCATTCCTACGCCTGAAATTTCAGTCATCTCAGTAATGGCTTTACCTCCAAATTCTGTGCAAGTTGAGTTTATTGGTGTGCTGTGTCTATGATCGTGGATTTGTTTTGATTACTAGTCACTGTAGACATAGCCAAGACAATGGGATAAGAAAACATCTTACATCCTTATTCCACTTCACTCTATGTAGTATAGTTCATAGTTTATATGTAGCTTGATCTATAAACAGTGTTACGGATGCATACTTTCACCTAGTTAATGCAATCCATTATAATAGTCTCTAAACTTTTTCTCTATTATCTCTACCATTGTGTTCCAGTCAGACATCATTATGGTATGTAGTTATGTGATTTGAAAAGTATTTTTGAAACTTTAAAACCATGATATAATACAGAATTATTACAGATACTGGGGTTTTTTTTTGGAGGAAGAATAAAAAATGTTGGTTTTCTTTTTTGCTTTTATTATTTATTAAAACTCCACTCAGCTTGGAGATGTCTAGAAGTGAAGGGTTGAAATATTCTTAACTGAATATCCCAGTTAGTGACAATATGTTTTCAAAGGACAACATTGGGTGTCTTACTACTTCAGGATTTATTTTGACAGAGAAAAGTCAATTTGCCAGTGGAAATGAGTGAAAAATAAAATGCTTCAAGTTTTGCAGACACTCAGAATATGATCTTTTCATCAGAACAGTCTTTGCCTGAGATAACTGTACCTGTAGTAGGTACTAACATCTGAAGATGGAAAGCTAACTTTATCCCCCCTCCAGTGGCAGCCAGACCTATCAGGCCGCAGTCAGGGTGACACAGTGTGGACAAACTGGAAAAATGCAATGGTGGAGCTTCGTTCGAGTTTCTTCCCTTCTTAAAAGCTGTATTACATAGGAAAAGCATTAAGGGCTAGAACTGCACCACATTCAGCTCTATGTCATGTTTTCTTATCCACTGAGACTGATGGATGATGTGCTGAGGCAAATAAAAAAGCACGTTCTACTTGAAGGCAATCCCATTAGACTGAATATTTAGCCAACTTCTTGAGCTATAAGTTTTCTTGAATTATGTTCTCATTTAATTGTAAATGTCTGTATTAAGCAGTAGTTCTGTACAGGAAAAAAACATACCTCTTCCTCAGACAGATCTCTCTGTAAAGACAGATATTCAAAACAACATTAGAAATTAAACTCATAATGTAGCTCTGCAGGACACTGAAAGATGCTAAATTGCTTCAGTAGCTAGCTGGTTAAATTATGCAATTAACAACTAACAGTAATTAAGCTTTAATTTCTGAAAAACATTCTAGCAATCTCCTCATTCTAAAAAATATTTTAAATCATTTTTATTCCTATTATAGATTGGTGACTGCACAAATCACTGACTCTCCTCATCCAGCCACAGCTTGATAAAATTACTAAGGTAAACAGAACTAAACCAACATAGTTATCTATATGGGAACAACGCACCCAGAAACTACATTCTTTCCAAAGTGCTGAATAGCAGCAGCTCTCCAGTAGGAGTGAATGGTGCACACTCTACACATGAGAAAATAAGAAGCTCTTCTATGCTTTGTTAGGCAAGCACAGAATGAGAACAGGAAGGATACCTTAGAAAAGATGTGACTTTGACAGTGAGCATATGAAATTATCGTAACCAAATTAGATGTTATTTTTTAGAGGATCTTTACAGCTGAAACACCCACATACAATGCATTTGTCCCAATTTTCACACCTGATGTAGTCTCTTGAGAGGACCTAAATGTGTTGATGAGCAGCAATGCAACACATATCTCCCAAATTCACATCTATGCACATATAATTATGCCAAAGCCATTATTTAAACCAGACAGCAGCCATGATCTCACAAGAAGGCACCTGAGGATGGCTGCCTGTTTGGAACGGGTACAGTAATGGGTGCTTAGTCACTTGAGGGGTGGTTGCTGTGATACAGAAAGCAATGGTAATACTAGAGAAGATGGGAAGGGTGATATGCTGGGAAACCAATGCAGAGTGGCAGTCTGTCAAAGTGAAGGACAGACAGACATAAAAGCTAGTGTGTGCATGTGCTCTAAGCCTGTATGAGATCACTTGGGGGGCAGTTTCACCGCAGTAGTCTCTTGGTTGCTACTCGTATTTCTATGTTAAATCTCTCTGCATGCTTGGATCAGGACTTCATCCACAGCTTGTGTAATCAGATTTATAGGCAAGAGTATGGCTCTATGCTCCATACTTGGCAGGGAATGGTTTTTATAAATAAAGTTCCCATGCAGAAAAAAGGCACCCAAGCAAAACTTCAATCTCAATTTACACATTTCCTCTTGATTATGTGGTAGGTTTTCCATGGAAATTTAAAGATGTCTATGGCCAAGTTCAGATTTTATCTAAATTGACATATCTCCATTAAGGTCTACAAATTTATTTTCATTTCTGCAAGAGTTGCATCTTCTTTGGTACAAAAGGCAATGCCACATTCCTACTTCAGAAGAAAGCACTAGTATTTCAAAATTGTTGGGGTTTGGTTTTTGGTTTTTGATTTTGTTTAAGAAAGGAGGTTTAAAATACTTTACTTATGAGGAAAAACAGAGATAAAAATAACTTCACAACAGCTTTCTTTAATTCAGTTTCCAACTTCAAATATTTTGCCTGGCAAGATCTGAATAGTGGGGAGAGAAAGGAAAACTGTGCTTTGGCACAGTGGTCTTATTAATAAGTGGGGCACTTCAACATGCAAAAAGTACAGATTTCTTCAATAGCACAAGCATTTCAAATTATTTGAAATAAGACCGTTTTTTACATATGTTCCTATAACTATTTCAAATTCTTTCTCATACATACCACTTCTTTGAGAACCTTTTCCGCAGTTGCTTTCTCATGGAGGTTGAAAACAAACCTGGATGCTGGGGCACTGGCCAGGAGCCGGAGCTTGGCGGCATTGCTAACCTCCTCAGCCACTCTGGTCATTCCCATTGTGAAAAATATAATGCCTTGGTGTTTAGCATCAGCTGTAGCTGCAAAAATATCTGGGTTTCTTGGATGGTCCACTCCATCAGTGAAGAGTACAGCTACTTTCACACTGCCTGGAGTCCCTTCAGTTTTGTAGAGTTGTGTGAGGTTAGTTATAGCGTAAGTTGTGTAGGTGCCATGACCTATGTAGGTGATGGGAGCAATGTGGGACTTGAATGCTTCAGGACCTTTCCAGTCATGGAAGGTTTGCTCTACGAAAACAGTGCTGCTGTACTGAAGTAAGGCCATCCTCCAGCTAAGGGTACGTCCAGAACTAAGCTGCAGACTTTTCATTCTGTCTACTGTTTCCAGTACAAATTTTTTCTGCTGTTCATGATTATAGTCCTTAGCACTTTCGGAGCTGTCCAGTAAAAAAGCAATTTCCAGAATGCAGTCTTCATCTGGAATAAATAGGTAGGCAGGTGAGTGGAGGGATTTTATACTAAATCTCATGCTACTGTTACCCTTACATGTATTTCAGACTTCAAAAGTGGGAGTGCAACTATGGAAGTTTTTGAAAACATCTATGATCACAAGCATGAGACCCTCATTTAAATAGAGCATATAAAGGCTGAGGAATTTGCTCCAGAACAGATGCCCCAAGGAATAAGAAACTGAAGGTGAGATGATGTCACGTAGTATGAAATGAGGAATGTTGTAGTGGTTTTCATTCTGTCCTCTTGCCTGGTATTCACTGAATATCCTACCAGGATGAGGTCTGGGAAGGTGGAAGTTTCATCTACAGGAAAATGAATCTTACTGAATAAGACCCTGGAATGTTATTTGACAGAGATAGATTTTGTCCCTGGTATTGACACTTACATCCAGTGACAAAAAAGATTCCAAAAGCAGGATCTGCAGAGTACTAATTTTCTGAGTTACTGATGACATTGCTTCTATAGAAATACAGTTATATGGGCTACTATTCTTGTTGTGACAGTAACAGGCTATCAGCCATGTAATAAAAAAGCCCACAACTATCATCTTTTCTGAAACACACAGAAGGGGAGGGAAAAGATGTCAGTAAAAGATAAAAGTGCAAAAATAAGGCATGCGAAAATTTAGGAGGCAAGCCTGGCTGATTATAGGTGATATCTCAAGTTAGCCATGCAGTCCAGAATCCAAATAAATGAATTGGGGTAAAAAATCCACACCTGGTCTAAATTGACAATATTCACCTTGATCACTTGGGCTTGCATATTTTTCTACAGTATTTGACAGAATGTGTTTAGGTTTTGGTCTTCTCAATCCATATCTTTTTTCTTCCCTGAGATTTTCTGCTAAAAATTCATGGTGTTCAAGTATCCACACAAGCCACCAGAATCTGAAGAACATAATGTGCTTGGCTTCCGTTTCCTAAATAACACAAATAATAATACAGCAGTATAGATAGCAGTACGAGGACAATAAAACATTATTCAGTTTTGCTTCAACAGGTTGCTAAGCAGGCTGTATTTTTAAATATAGTCACTAAACCCGAGTGGATTTTATTTTCTTTTGGTAAAATCTCCTCCAAAACATGTAATTAATAAAGACATACAGGCGTGATTTTGAAGCATAGTGTATATAGTCCTAGCACATGACAAACTGGAGCAAGACAGTTTACAAACATACTTCAGTTTTCTCTCACTGCCTTGTAGTATTTCTACAACCAGCACTTCTCAGAAACCTTATCTTGGTTGTACCCATGTGGTTGCAGTGTGAATCCCAAGTGTAGTTCATAAGGCTTTTATTTAAACCTGCTTTTTCCAGAGCTGGCATGGAGAGAAGGAGCTACAGAGGCAGTCCCAAGTTTTCGCCTGTTCTCTTTACTTAAGAACTGAGGGTCATGCATACTTGTCCTTGCTATCACAGCTCCCTGTCCTCAGCAGTCCTACAGAAGAACAGTCATGGCTTGACGGTGTTGTCCAAGCATGAATGTACAACCCTGGGGACATGCAGGCCCAGAGTGCTGAGTCCAGCTCAACAGGGTACCTACTGGTAGGACTCCTTCCTTCTGCAGGGTCTGGAGCTGTTTTTCCTGGGCTTACAGACATACCTGGAGCTCACAGGGTGCTCAGGGACTGACAAGTCAGTCCTGCAGCACTGCAAGCTCTCCCCAGATAGGCAAAACACATAGCAAGAGGGCAGCTCAGTGGCAAGAATCAACCTGCCAGGACTGAGCATCTCACAGAAGTCCCTAACACAGCCTTATCTGCAGGGTTTCACAGCTCCTGCTAGTTTAGGGTGGGAATTCTGGTGCCCACAGACACAGAGAGGACAAGGAGTCCTTACCTCAGTGTTGCTAAGCAAAAGGCTCTGCAGAAATGCAGGATGCTGTCCTGGTCTTGCTGGCAGTGACGTTTTCCTCCCAGTGCTGGATGTTCTGTGAAGGAAGGAGGGAGAAGTTGGGCTGCAAGCTCCTATGAGAATTGGTGTCGTGTGTCAGGAGGGGCCAGCAGACAGAGGCAAGGAGAAGGGGGAAGAACAGCAATCCTGGCTCCCCCTTCTCAGCACTCGCCCACTCCTCCTCCTCCCCAGGCTATGCACATGCATCCTATGTTTAGTCATTTCCACATTAGCCATTTCTACACATAAATCCTCATCCATAACTTCCAAATGTATGGAAGACGATTGTTCTCATGTCAACATATTTCCCTACACAGCGGCCCAGTTCATTCTCTTCTCCCATCACTACCGCACACCTTTTACCCCCATACTTCTCCCCATCTGTCAAGCTTTGGCAAGGCAGCTTTTGGTACTGTGCATCATGTTTTCAACATCATCATAGTGGTCCATGTTCGTAGGATACCTTTTAGTCCTCTTTAGAATGAGGGATTCCTGTTATTGCTGTAGTAGAAAGATATTTACTGTCCCATGGGACAGTGATTGGCAACATTGCCCAGCATGAGGAAGTCAAAAAAGACAGACCATGCTGAAAGCCATACAGTTTCTCCAGTCTTGTCTGTCACACTTAATCTTTCAAAGACTGCAATAATTAGAGAAAAAGGACTGACACATAGTATAATGCCTTCAAAACCTAAGCTAGGTGGTTACAGATCCTGAAGGCTATCTCTTTTACCAGTGATTGCAGCTTGTCACCTAATTCTTCAAGTATCTTCAGAAAGCTTTTGCATTACAAATGAACATATTAAACAAGTAGCTCTTTTTGCAGAAATACTTTTGGTTTTTTTAATCTGTATCTATCATTTTCCACTTATGTGAACAAAAGAGGACTCAGTGCTAACTGCTGTCCTCCTTTCCATCTCAAGTGTCCACCAGTTCAGCCCATTTATGACAGTCATAGCTGAGGAGGCTGAGAGGATTGTGGGGAAAAGGATGCAGCTTTGACTCGGAATTAAATAGGCAGGAGGGCCCGGTAGGACAATGCAGCTGGATGCTGAAACCATTTGCTATGGTTCTAACCTCGTTTCCTGTTTTCCATCTTTGCCAGTAATTAGTGCTAAGCTGGTGAACTAGGATGGCTGAAGTGCAACTCTACGTATTGTATGGTTGCTCACCCTTACCTAAGCTGAAAGTAGCTCAGATACAGCTATTTGTCCTATGGTTACAGCTAAGAAAGAATTTTCTTTCAAGGTTGGAAGGAACTGATGTTTATTTCTTTTAAGCCACCTATTCCATGCTGACACTGACATATTTAGATGTTGATTAATGAAAGGCATGAAAAGGAGCTTTTTCTTTCCTTTAGGGAATACAAATAATATGCTGTTTAATTGAAATAGATATAATCTTACATAGCCCCTAAATCCTACTGAGAAAATATCTAATTCTAGCAAGAAAAAGCATGTTAACTATGGTTGGGATTGTGTGCCTCCCATAAGCAACACATTGTCATTCTTTCATTTTCACTGCTAATTCCTACCTTAAAACATAGTTGGCAAATAATTTCTTAATTAACTATCCTGATTGTATGTTTAGTAGCAACTTCTTCACTTTAGGATGTCTCCTTTTATTAATGAATGATACCCTCAGGACAAATTTTTCTTTTTTTTTTTTTCAGCCAGGTGCAACTTTAAAAGCTTAGTGAGGCCTCCACATTTTTATACCTGTGTGCGTGGGATGCATGGTATTATTCTGTCCAGAATTCCAGGTATGTGACATACCATACAGTACACTTCTAGACTTGCAGTCTTCTAAAGTTGTGATTTCTCAATGTCTGTACTGTTCTTATGGTGACAATTTATCAAAACTTAAATGATACCAATGTAAAATATGTATACATTGATGCATCTGAGGTAACTCGTAAAAATAAAAATGAACAGCAGGCTTTCTTACCTCATTTACTACAAAGTTTACTAAGTGCCTATATAACATTTTAATGGCATTACACTGTATGCATTTTTTTAATAGAATAAGTGTCTTAAAAGCTATGATTAAGAATGTTCATGCTGTCATTTAAATGTTATAAATCTACTACTAGAATTCAGGTTGGTTTTTTTTTTTTAAGAAATAAAAAAGTTTCATATTTTTTCTTAAGGAATCTAGACATTGGATGCCTCAGCACACAATTGCATTTCTATTCACCTACTATTAAAACATACTTAAGTATCTTTGATGTCTCTAGGAGATGACACTACAGATGTGTATTTAGTGAACTAAGTTGGGCCCAGCCACCCCAGCTTCCAACATGACAGCAATTGACATTGACTGGCAATCTTTGCAGGAATCAAAACCTGAAGTGAATATAAAAGCTATGTTACAATTGCACCAACTGAAACTGAGGCCACAAATATTGCTGCATATCCAGATCTTTGGATTTTTTCCTGTCTGATCTCAGTATTTCATTCTGAGAAATGCAGGCTGAAAACCACAGCTGAAGAGGCTATACTCAGTTGAAGAAAATTCCTTATAATTTTAGAACCATGAGGAGAGATATCTTGAAGAAAGATACACTCCTGCAAGCGAGTGTGTTTAAGCACTGTTAAGAAGGGAAACCAAGATGATACAACACTGGTGGGTGGACTCAATGACCTCCAGAGGTCCCTTCCAACCCCTACCATTCTATGATGCTATGATCCCTTTGTCACTGCTCTTACCATTGCAGAGGCGGTTACAGCTTCATAGCTACGTGAGGTTGCAAGGCCACTTTGAAGGGACACTGAATGAGGAACTGGGGCTTAGAGATGCCAGTTGCTGTCATGTAGTATGACCTCTTGTGTTAGCAACACAAGCCCTCACCGTCACTTCCGAATGGGCAGAAGTAGCAGCAAGCCTGACTGTTCCAAACTTCTTTCCTGGTGCACTCTTCTTCATCTGTTCCTCCCCTTCATCTGTGGGCACCATTCTTACAGCCTGGTCTGGCTCAACTGTGACCACTTCATCCACTGTTTAGCAAAATTCAGTACATTATTGAGAAGCCTTGAGTAATTTCTGTGAAACTGGATTAACTAATGCCTCCTAGCATGATATGTCACTAGAATGTGACAGACCCCTGACTAGTCCTTCTTCAACTGTCCAACATTCCTGTGACAGAACTGGAAATGGAGTAATGACAAGACAGCATAACTGGCAAAATACCACCTGAATATTTCTATATGCTAGAGGAATACGTCAGCCACCAGGGAGGCCAGGTTTTGAAAACAGCATGAAGCAGATAAAACATGCTTCTGATTTTTCTCTGCTCTGATGTTATTTTTTTTTGTCTCAAAGAGCTTGACATGATGCTTCTGAAATGTGTTACCATTTTTTTGCCACCTCAGTGTGCATAATGCACATATCTTGTCTGCTGTGAACTGTTAAAAATATGCACACTTCACACAATCTTCTTCTAGTGTTTCATGGCCTCAAGATAGTCTTGACCATTTAACCTGACTGCATCCTGCTGTAATGGTATTTCAAGAGTGTTTCATTGTGCTATACATGTCAGTACATGATCAAAGTGTCCAGAAAACCCAAAAACCTACCTGACTTGAACTTGTAAAATAATGAAACACACCATTTACAATATTTTGAATCCTGATATTAAAGAGCATTGTTATAAAGAATGTGGTTCACAGTCCCATAAGTTGCATCTTGTGTGAATGTTAGGATAAAACAATTCAAATGCTCAAAGATATTGAACAAGAAAAAAAACCCAACTTCACTGAGGTTATATCTGAAGAAAGTTTAAACAGAAACCTGTATTTTACCTTTTGACTGCTAAATGTGTTCTAGTGGATTTGACAGCTCAGGATTCAGGCTGAATAGTCAGCTGAGCGTGGTCAGTCTTGACAAACTGACTTCTATTTGCTAGTTGCTGTGGATGCATTTTTTAACGTGGATATATGTTCTGTGACAAAACCTTGCTGTTCTTCATGAAAAATCATCTCTTAATGGCACACCAATGCAAAAAACTGTAATGAAATCTTGGTGTAGGCGAAGGTAGTGGCAGAACTATTGATTCCAGTGAGGCCAGGATTTTGTCTTTTTTTTTTTTTTTTCTACAAATCTTGAGCATGTAGTCTGAAAGAGCTGATTTAAGCATATCATCTTTATTGTTTTTTTCATCTAAACTCACTGTCACAGAAACTGCTCTAAGCAAGGTCTATGATGACAAAATTTGTGTAGCTCCCAACAGATTGTAATGATTCATTGGGACCAGAGTGGTAAACATGGACTTCTCTTTTGCAGCTGGTATGAACATGGCTCACCATTTCCTCTTTTTTTTTTTATTTTATTTTTTTATTGCTCTTCTGCAACATTTTTCAGGAGGTGCAGTGAGAAAACTTAAACTCTAACAGTGCATAGAAGGGTGGAGGCTATCTTCAGTACTTTTCTTTTTATCTTTATACAATATACCCAAAAGCTCACTTTGAGCGTTTTGGTGCTAAGTAAATACCCATAATCTGTCTCTGTGTAATAACAATATATGAAGTTTTGTTTTGAAGATATTTTCTTATTTCTACTTTTATTCTGATAGTTCTTTCATTTTCCCTCACTACCAGCTATTTTCCACATTAGAGCCTAAGTATATAAACACTTCTATACATGAGTAAGTTATTTTCAAAAGTATTTGTAGCATTCAGCCTAACAAGGGAATGAAAGCATTTAGAGTACAGATATATTTTTAACATACTAAATATTTGACTGAGCAGCTGATGATATTGAACATTTAACTAGATCAAGAATAATCTTAAAATGAAAACTAACGTTAATCTTAAAGATTTTATTTGCTATATTGCTTCAAATGAAAATGTACTTGGACAAGTAATTATTTTTAATTTGCTATTGCATCTCAGTTACTTCTTATTATACAGTATACTTTGTATAACTATTTTCTTCCACTTGCCTGATTTTCAACAGCATGATAACTGTAATTAGCAATACGAAAGTCTTCTACACTATTCCTTTTTAAATATAGTAATTCAGTTTTTCAGGAGTGGAAGCCCGCATATTTTGACGGAGTTGCAGTAAAAATCAGATGCTTTAATCTCAGCTAGCACATTTAGAGAAAATACTGTGTGATAACTGGAAAAGGAATTACTCAGCTGGAAATATGTTTAGCAAGTTAAAGCATGTTGCTGTATGTAGTACACAGTAGTTTGAAAATTAAAATTATAGAGGTTTGGTAAAAGTCAAGTTCCATACAGTTCTAAAGTTGTAATCCTTTTAATATTGGGAATATATTTTGTCTTTCAGAGCGGTGATTATTTACTATAATGTTATAAAAAGACAAACATTTCTCTTAAAACCATAGCTGTCAGTGTAACTCTAAACTTGCATAAATGTCAGAATTTGCATCTTTTGACCTACAGATTTTTTTTTTAAAGTGTTTGTAAAAGTATGTGTTAGACTCTGAGCCCATAGTAGTAAATGCGAGTGATGTTAGGAGGAACACTGATCTATTAATCCATTTTATATGGTGTTCCAAGAGCTCTTTTCCTTTAGGGTGTGCATGTAGCGTGCTCCATAGGTATGTTTTTACAGTTAGATACACATTAGCTGCAGAAAGAGTCTATTATGGCTTGGTGAGTAAATAGCTTCATGAAATGCAATGGTATTGAACAGATGCAGCTGACAGGAGTAGGCATTGTTTAATCCTGCCTATTCTTAACTATTTGGAGCACCGAGCCAGCTGTATCTTGCTGTTTACCCTCAAATTTCTTTAAGCTCAGTACCTGATTTTGCATCTGTTACAGACTATTGAGTAGTAGAGATATTATAGAAGGTGGTTAACATGTGTGGTGATAAAATGAAACCTGATAAACGCTAAATTGTGATAGACCTTGAAAGAAAAGCGAGTAGACGGGACCCAGTTCAGGACTTCACTGCCGGGCCGGCCTTGGGCGGCCCATACGGGCCGCGGCTCTGCCGGCTGAGGCGGGAAGCGCAGCGTCGGGCCGGGCGGGCCGCGGCCTCGCCCTGCAGACGCCCAGCGGACGGGCCGCGGGGCTTGAGCAGCTGCTGGCGCAGCCTCCGCGGCGCTGCCCAAGAGGAAATATCGAATATTTTTAAAAGCCAAGTCCGATTGCTAAACTGAAACCGCTGCCGCAGCTCAGCGTATACACAGCTGCTCTTGAGAGTGCGAGCAGCTGGGCTCCTCTCAGCTACTCTAAGTAGCTGCTTACAGGCCGCACGATTTGGGAGGCAGAAGTCCATTTAACCCAAGGGGAATGTTTTCCCAGGAGTGGAGACAATAAATAGTGTGAGTGACTCAAGGGCTAGTGGCTTTATGCAGCAGAGACTCTGTTCCTACTGCTGAGCTGATTTATTATTATGTGATACAGCCATAAAATCCTTTGCAGGAGTGAAAAAGTAACAGTCTGCAGTGTGAGGCTGAGAGGAGGCTCTGTTCTTAAATGCTTAAACACTAGCAAAAGCGGTGTAATGCATTCAGTGCTAGCGTAATGAGGATTTTTGTAGTGAGGAAAAGTATTACTTCCTTTAGGTAATGTCCTGGCTTGAGTGAGAACAGGATATTAATAATTCTCTCAGTATGTACCAGTCAAAATATATTCTGCCGTAATCCTTTTTATCTAGCCTAGCAAAAATCCAAGTAGACCTGTTTTTTGGATCTGACAATTACTATGGAAACTACACTACTAATGATGATGGGGTTTGTTTCAACAATATTTTTGTTTCATTAAGAATTTTGTTTAGTTTTTATTGGTTAGGGTTGCAGCTATCCATGCTGAATTCAAATGTATTAGGCTAGCTGTGGACTTGTTAGCTCCATATGCCAGAGAAGAAGAAAATTGGTAAGGCTCTTCCTTACAATATCCTGATGTATCCTCTTGCTTTAACAATACATAAAAACATAGGAATGTTAGTTTAAGTGAAACTTAAACTAGGGGAAGAATGGCTGAAAAGTTGAATGGCAGAAAATGGCCTGGGGGTGTTGATCAACACCTGGCTGAACATGAGCCAGCCATGTGCCCAGGTGGCCAAGGCGGCCACCGGCATCCCCGCCTGTACCAAAAATAGAGTGTCTGGCAGCAGTAGAGAAGTGATCATGCCCTTGTACTTGGCACTGGTGAGGCCACAGCTTGAATATTGTGTTCAGTTTTTGGTGCTGCAGTATAAGAAAGACATCGAGGTTCTGGAGCAGGTCCAGAGAAGGACAACAAAGCTGGTGAGGGGTCTGGAGAGCATGTATTACAAGGAGCAGCTGAGGGAACTGGGGCTGTTTAATCTGAAGAAGAGGAGGCTGAGAGGAGACCTTATTGCTCTCTACAACTACCTGAAAGGAGGTTGTAGCGAGGTGGGTGTTGGTCTCTTCTCCCCAGTAACTAATGATAGGAAGAGAGGAAATGGTCTTAAGGTGTGCCAGGGGGGTTAGATTAGGCTTTAGGAAAAATTTCTATACTGAAAGAGTGGTGAGATATTGGAACAGGCTGCCCAGGGAGGTGGTGGAGTCACCATCCCTGGAGATGTTCAAAAAACATGTAGACATGGCAATTTAGGACATGGTTTAATTGCTATGATAATGTTGGGTAGACAATTGGACTTGATGATCTTGGAGGTCTTTTGTAACCTTAACGATCCTGTGATTCTGTGAAATTTAAAATGGGATGGCATGGCTTTACACGTACTTAAATCAATGTTAAATAATGTATGTAAATGCAGCTTGAAGAAGTTTTGCCTGCACCTTTTTCATTATAAAAATACAAGATACAAAGAAGTCTGACATTATGTATCTAATTAATTGCCACATGTATCATGTTATTGCCAACTGTAGTCAGAATAGTATTTACTTAACTCAGAGGACTTACCTCATAATGAAACTCAGCTACTTTCTCTTTGAAGTGTAGCAGTAGGGAAAAAAAACAAACTTGGAAGTAATTTTTCCAAGTACTTCGAGTACTTTCTCAGATGTTCTTTGTAGAAATGATTGGAGCATCACTCTTAAAGAGTGTTTCGTCCCTCAGTTCAGGCTATGCTGGATACCAAAAGGGATACTAGTAGATTCCTTGTCTCCAGAGCTGTCTGGAGTTTAGTACCAGTGCATTACAAGGTGCCTTGGAAATATCAGTGGCTTATGGTAGATGAGGCTATTTGACTACTGAATAAAAATGGTCTAAGGGCTCCAAATTATTTGGGTAATCTTTACATGTAACCCCTGAATGAATGTGTGACAGCAGTAAGAAGTTTTCAGCTGCGTATATTACTCCAAAACCAGGGAGGACAAAAAGGAATAAATTTGAGAAAACATTCTGTTTACTGAGCTCATAATTATTTGTCCTTGCACCTTTCCAGGTATATGCATTTCTGGCTCCTATAATCTGTCCTGTAGGTTATCAGCCACTGTTGGCTATAGACATGGACTCAATGCAAGCAAGAATAGTTGCTACACAAAAAGGATCCTTACATATTTACTGGTATTAGTAGCAACCTTCTAACTCACGTCTACAGAGATGAAAAGTAAATGTAACATTTTGCACCAGATATAGGTGGTACAGACACTAGATTGTAGACTTTAGGCTTCTGTGACTGCTAGTATTCTATACATCTGCACTCTGAGTGTTATTCTCTGCCTTTGAAGGAGAAACAGAAAAAAATTCTGACAAAAACTACTGGTACTCTGAATGACTTCTTTGAAAGTGTTTTGTGTTTCAGCATGTGAGCTGACTGACCTGCCTGCAGATAATATGTGAATGCCTAGATGCCACCACAGTGCCATCCTGTGCTAGTGCTGAACTGGATATCTTTTCAGCAATAGCTCTTCTGGATTCCGCACTGCAAATCGTGTATCCTAATCCTATAGCCTCAGAATACTATGATGTGGCCTTAGCTATAAAGAAAATTCTGGTATCCTGTTTGTGCCCTTGCTACTTTCTCCTATTACTATTTAAATGGGAAGATGAAGTACTTCAGATCAAGCAACTGACACTTCATAATTGGCTTCATGAGCAGCATCCATATTCCATCTAGAATGATTTTGAGAGGATTTAATTTCCATCATCACCTCTAAATAGGATTACAAATAATTTCAAGATATTATGACTATTCTTGAAATTAATATACTGTCTGAGGAAGGCTGACTGTAGCTCAGACTCAAAATTCAGAGACTCAGACTTTTCAGGGGTTTGAAATTTTCACTGATTATGATGGAAAACTTAGTGCCTCTGAAAGAAATGATTCCCTGGTGTTTTAGCTGTTAAAACAGTAACACCAATCCAGCAAAGCTGTGTTTTACCAGATAAAACACGATTTTGCTGGGTTGATACTACTCTCCCACCCTTCAGGGGAGAATCTTACTCTGTTCATTTGGTGTATGCTGCCTTAGGGCTTGAATGCATTTGCTAAAGTGCTGACAGTGTTAGTGGAATACCGATTTACTGTGTTAGCCTAGTGATATTTACATCATTCTGCCAGATTTTGTTGACCATAGTGAAGCATCATCCTGTTAAGCATTTATCAAAGATGGGGCATATGATAAAGAAAGCATTTGTTGCTAGTGTCATACAACTCTGCTATACCATCTTTGGATAAACTGAAACCTTAACTATATGTAGCTGGTGTTTTTGAGGAAAAATAAAATAAGCCTTTTTATTGTGAAGTGTCTTACAAAATAGTACATGACTTAGGTAGCTCTTAGTTTTAATGATACTACCTCAATCAAAACAAAGTTGTCTGTTATGGTATTTGAGATCACAGGATGTTAGGGGTTGGAAGGGACCCTGAAGATTTTCAAGTCCAATCCCCCTGTTAGATTGAAGTTCAATGGCTAGAACAGGTATATTAATACTTCATCAAGTGAAATCAGTCACTAATTAATCATTATTACTTGATTCTAATACCATGCTTACAGTTTGTAATCCTTTTTACAAGGATTATGTGGAAATACAGAAAATAGATGTCCATTTCCGAAGTAATGTACCAGTGTTTTAATATCAAAATATATTTCTCCTCTGCTTCTGGCATTATAATCTACCATAATGATTAGAGAGGTAGGACTAGATTCTCTACATTTTTGAAAGCCTGTGGAATTCTAAACTTGTTGAATGAATGTGCATAGTGCTACAAAACACCTGACTTTTTAGAGGCTCTTTGAAACAAAGTCTATATAGAGTGAGAGTTTTCAGCTGATTTATTTTTTATAATATGAATGCTACAGAACAACTGAAGCTTTTCAAGTGGCTTTCAGAAGAGAAGGCTAAAGGCCTGGAGTAGAATCTCACTGTGGAATTGTTCTTAAAAGTCAGGTTGGCATACCAAAAAAAAACAAAAACAAAAACCAAAACAAACCAAAAACCACCAAACAAAAAAACCCAACCAACCAAACCAAACCAAACCAAACCAAACAAACCCAAAACAAACAAACAAACAAAACCCCAAAACAAACACAACCCAAACCGTTAAAATATATAGCCACTGGGTGTCAGTCTTGACTCAAGCATGAATGTTTTGTGGGCATTGCTGACTGCAGAGACTTGCTTTGAGATGACTGATAGAACAAGGTTATTAATATCAGTACTACGACTAATATACTTCATTTTTTAAAACTTCAGGAATTTGATTTCTCACAGAGGAGTACCATGACTATAGACACTTTGCCTCAAAAACAGACCAAACCCTGTAATTCGGTGGGTTTATAGTTGTGTTTTTACATTCTGGGCATTGTGCTTTACCTATGGATCAGAAATACGTAGATGGGAATAGCTGATTTTTCCTCCTCCCCGGCCTGTGGGGAGCTGAGCAAGCACTGGCCTGTAATGGAGTGTGGGCTGCCAGAAGTGTTCTTGAAGTAAAGAAAAAGGTGGGGTGGGGGTGTGAGATCTTTTTTATGTATAGCATTGCCGGTTGGAGTAACTGAGGTAGAGGCTTTGTTAGTTAACCTAGCCTGCTTGGTATATTACTGCCTTTTATATGTATGTCTCCTTTATTTAAGAACTTAGTCCTTTTTAGAGTTAATCTCATGTGACAGACCTTCGGCTTTCTCTTCTGAAAACCACTTGGATTGTTCTGCACTGCAGACAGTGCAGTGTTTCTTCAAAGACATCATTTCTGCAATCTCTTCCCAAAGGTATTTTTAACTGAGCTTTTTATATGGCATATACAGTAAATGTCTAAGGCTATATTACATTTTCTTATGTTGTCTATATCTCCACCTGACAGACTGTGAGATAGAAAAATTACTTAGGGAACATCAAATAGTAGTAAATGTGTTTTGCCAAGCTCTATTTGTGAATGGGGCTCGGACTATTGGTGATTCAGCCAAAATGAAAATGCTGATTCAAATGAAGGCTTTCAGAAAAGTATAATCAAATTCAAGGGAATGAGTAAAGATATAGTACTAGTTATGCAAAATTAATTTCAGAAGCTTTCCTAAGTGAGCAAATTTCAAGCTTCTGTCTTTATGGAGATTCAAAGGTAGCCTAACAGTCTAACAGTCTGCTTCTTCCACAACTTCTTTTAATTACCTGCATTTATTGTTTATGTTTTCAGGAAGCTTTTTTTCTTGATGAAACTGCTTTTGAGAGTGAGATGGTAGTACTGACAAGGCTGACATAACTGGGAAGGAATGTTCCTCACAGTTAAGAAACTTTTTAGTGCTGGATTTCTTATATTCTTGAGACTATATAAAAACTTTTAAGTACATGGTAGCTGACTGAATATTAGGATGTCAAAATACCTTCTGTGAGCAGGATACTGAAGCAATTTTCATTGCCTCTTTTATGTTCTAATGCAGTTTTTTTAATGTGGACATGTCAGCTGTAGATGCATATCTTACGGACTTGTGGCTTTTTTTGTGGAACATCTTTAATTGCTTCACACTGGCTTGTAGAGATTAGAGGTGCTGGGGGCAATGTGGACAGAACTGCCCAAAATAAGTTTCAAAACTCATTTCTGTGAATTATATAATGACAACTACAATGTGCCTGTAGAAACTGCTGAGTTCTGGGATGATGCTTCTAAGCTGTAACTGGAATTGGGAGCAGATGGATGAAGCAGTATGGTTAGCTTGAAGAAAACAGTGGTACGGGTTTTTTTTTCTGCATGCTCGCAAAGCTTGACCTAGACAAAGCAGCAACCACTTTGATTTGCAGTGCCTGCTGCTTGTAGTGTGGTGCAAAAAGTGGATCTTAGGCCTTCTTGCCTCCTTGGCTTGAGAACCTCTTGACAACTCTGGTCTGGAGTAGAGCTTTTTACTCCACTCTAAAGTGGAAGGATTTTAAAATGATTAAAAGTGAAGTTGCCTGAACTAGAAGTGGTTGCTCCTGGTTCTTATCATTCTATATTATAAAGCATGCTGTAGCAGAGTCAAGAAAGTTGCTCTGTCAAATGCAAGCAGATTTGCAGAGTTTACAGTGATTCTGATGTAAGATTCTTTGAGTATTGTGTGGTTTTTTTCCTACAGTCTTCACTGTGTCAGGTATTTAAGCCATCTCAGCCCTGTTGGTAGTGGTTACTATCAAGAGGAAGATAAAGTCAAGAGGGAAGAAGTCCTTTATCAAAGAATGAGACGTTAAGTATACTGAATGCATTACTATTTTATTTGCTTTTAGAAGTCATTCATGCCATAGGCCTTCTTGAGTAGACCCTCACAGTCCATGCCTCTTTCCTAGGTCTGTTAAATGTCACCTCAGAGACTAGGAAAAATATCTCCTCCTCCCCTTAAACCCTTTTAGCCAGGGACAGCTGAAGTAAAGATCACTTCAAAGGACAAGCATGTTTTTTGTTTTTTTTTTTTTTAATTGTCATTGCAGTGGCAATAGATGATAGCCCTAATTTCACTGTCACTATTAAATGTTACAACTATGCCTGGTTCTCTTTGTATTTATGCATATCAGGGAAGTCTCTTGTAAAGATGCTGGAATTGCAGTAGCTTAAAATTGGTGTAGAAATGGGATCATTCCCCATACATGATAAGAACTCTAAGGCAGAAAAGGCATGTGACTGAACATCCCTTATCTTCAACTGTAACTCCTTTCAGGAGTGCGTAGATAAGATTAAAAGAACCAGGCTTGCTTCCAACCATCTCCTATTTTTTCACCTGAAGAAATTTGATGAGAAAAGGAGCAGACTCCTAACTGCAGAATTCGAGTCAGCTTCTAACATGCCAGAAGGCAGATTCTGAATCAAGGAAAATAGGGCTCATTTTTGCAAACGTGCATGTGAAACTGAGCTCTTTTTTGATGTTGCAATTGAGCTGATAGAAAAGATTCTGTTGACTTCTTTCTGTCATTCATTCTCTGTGGAAAACTGTGTCAACCAAATACTAAAAGAACCACAAATCAAAGTCTGAGAGATTCTACCAGATAGTTTAAATAAACCAAAACTAAATTCAGCAAACTATTAGAGTTGCAAACTTAAGTATTCTGAAAATGTAAATGCTACTGTTGCCCACAAAACCTTACCTCTGATGTATTTTTTTTTTATCTTAAGGAAACAAGTGACAGTAGCAAAGATCTCTGCTTTGTTTGGCAGATAGAAAATGCAGAGAAAAAGATCAAAATTGCATCAAAACTGAAATGGAATATTTCATTATCTTATAGGGTAAAACTACCAAACCAGTATTTAGTGTATTCAAATTGTTTATAGTGTTTTACATTTATTTTTGGTCTTTCCCTTCTGTGACTGGATTCTAAACTGAACAGTGAGTTACATAGGTTGCAAGAGCATATTAGAGTAATAGAAGTGTGTGATGAAGTCCCTGTTGTCCAGAAGGCTCGATACCACCTACTGTCAAATGATTTTGTGCTTTAGCAAGCAAGTGTGCCAGCAGTGTATCAAAAATGTAATAAACTAAATATTCCTGTGGGTGTTTAAATCAAAGGCAAAGCTTCTGTTTGGCAGCTGGCATGAGAGTCTCTCCTATATAGTGTGTGCAGACTGAGCACATTTGGGAGAATGGGCTGTGCTGGAGACCATGGAAGATGTACTCACATTTTTTTCTTCTTCCTTACTCTTCTCCCCAAGTCATCTAAAATAACACCCAATTGGGTCTATGCTCTTTTCTGTAAAATTTACTGGTATAATTGAACTTGTAGACTGAGTCAACATTACATTTCTTTACTCTTGTTCTTCACAAATACAAAATGGGTTGAACCCAATGACAATAATTTCAATTAAACTGCATGGAAAGTAGCTGTGTTCCTGGGTTGTTGGTAGCCATAATGTACATAGTAAGGGCAGCTTACAGTTGTGCCTTGGCCAACAGCTGAGTGGGGGAATGCCATGGAAGAGAGGTAGCAAGAAGGAGGGCAAAAATGGTTTCTGACTCCCATAGCCCCTGTAAATCGTCCCAGTATCTTGTATCTTTGAGGCTAGTTTTCTAGCTGTGGTTTGATACCAGCATTAAATCTTAGTGTATGGACTGGATACTCCTACCCTACAAATGCTTATTTGTTTTCTAGACACTGCTAATAATTCTTTAAAATGTAGTCATAGCTTTAAAAGCAATAGATGGAACTTAGCGAGTTAGCAACTGCTATAATAGCAGAATGGTTTTCTCATAAATCTCCGTGAGTAGGTTGCAAGCATCAGTTAATATAGTACCGTGTTTTCCAGAGCAGGAGATAGCATTTAAAGTCTGTATTGAGAATCTGTGCATATCCGTACATAGAAATCAACATATATATTAACATCTAGACTACTTAAAAATATTGAAAATTCTGGTATCCAGTGCAGTTATTATTCAGGCTTTAGTAGTAAAACAATTATGAGAATACATCTAGATGCTTATGTGATAGTGGCACTCCAAGGTTCAGTTAGGATGAAGACTTAATTGGATGGAACAGTGTAAAAATATGATTTGGCTCCTAAATACTAAATTCTAATGAAAAGCATCACTTAAAATTTCCTTCTGTCCTCTATATTTAGCAACAGTGAAACATAAGTAGGAATGACAGATTCTTTACCCTGACTTTAGGAATGTGATGCATAGAAAACTACCTTTAGCTACGGGGAAAAAAGGCACGTCCTGCAGCATATGATTGAGGACATGGAGTGCAATTGTGTCCCGGTGGAAACTGGTTAGTTGTGCCAGGCTTTTTTATCTCAATAATGTCTCTCTCTGATATTGTACAATATGGGAAATCCCATGTTCTTACATTTTAACCCTTAACTGAATTCCAGAGAGAATATTTTAAATAGCTTTCTTCTAATTTAACCTGCTTATTATACTGTTAAAACCTTACGGTCAAACTAAAATGGAAAACTGCCCACAGATCCCTAGTCTTTCACTGTGTTTAACTCGGGATGAGTGTGAGGTGATGACAGGTGGCTTTAAAGTACCTTTTGTCCTTTCCTAATCCTGGTTTATGGGGATTTCAACATCACAAGCATACTAAGTAGTCAACAAACTGCTCTATCTCATACATAGTTGTCCAGGGATCACTGTGACCTAGGAAAATATAGAGGCTATACTGTTGTACCTTCATCTCTTCCTGCTATGCACTTTAGTTGTGGTCTGGAGTAGGATCTGCTCTGGTGACCCTAAACCATATTCAGTTTGTATAAGGTTTTTTATATGGGGAAGTTAGTTCAAACCAACAGCTTCATAGTTGTGAATCTGACTTTATATCTTGCACTGCAGTTGATCAGTATGTCAGTTTACATAAGAAGTAATTGTCTTGTGCTATAAGAAGAGTAGTAAGGACTACTGCACGCACTGATTACATTATTTTTGTTTGCAGTCCTGTTTGCTGTCACTTGTAACTTAACCTTTAAAGAAGCAAATTAATGCCTGCAAGGAGATACTAGATAGGAATATATTGGGAAGAAAGGAAAAGGAAATGGCAATTTAGAAGAATAAGTGAGGGTATAGCAACAGAAATAAACAAAAGGAAAAGCATGATGTCCATTAAGAGAACAGTAAATGCTTCTTGATACTGTAGCTGTAAGAGCAAGATTTACTTTTAATGTTCTCTTCCATCAAAAAGCCCTTGGTGCAGAAATGGAAGAGTGCTGGCAATAGCATTAAACAGAGTTTGAATCTCTGCTGATTGTAGTCAGTGCTTCAGTATTTGAAACAGCTGTAGTCTGATGACAATTGGAAAAATTGGCTGATAGTAAAACGTGAGAAGTTTCATGTATTTTGAATTTGCTTTGTAAGTTTTATTGATGCTCACTTATCTCAACTGATTTAAAATATGACAAAGCTCATCTCAGGCTGATGTTTTACTACATTCATGAGACTTGTCAAAGCCCAAGAAAGATGGAATCAACAGTGATTACTGGCAATGAAGTGCATAGAGGAACAGATACGACTAAATCATATTATAAGGATGGTGGGGGATGCCTGTGTTCCTTACTGTGTTGAGGATGTAAATGTTTGTCTTGACTTTTCACTAGGTTTCTTTGCTGAATTTAAAGAGAGAGAGATCTACTTCTGCTGGAAGAGGTGAACATGGATCAGCAGAGTTTATCTTCATTTGTCTTCAGCATTTTTTAGTATCATCATCTGCCTGTCAGATGATGACAGCTTTTTAAATGAGAACTTCACCATTTGTACATATTTGCCTTTGCTCTTCAAGTTGAATCACTTTATTATGCTTGAAAAGTAACAAGCCTTGAAGACCATTCAGAAAAATCAGCTAATAAAAATTCAGAGGACTGATTGAAAGGTTGACTGGAAAAATGGGTGACCGCAATGAGTTCCTGCTTACATCTAGGACAACTAGATGTGTAGTTTCTAAAGTCAAGCATGGGTTTTTGTCATCTTTTCTTGAAAAAGGCCTTCCTTTCTCCCTGCAGTAGATCCAGGCATCTTGTGCTTCATTTTAGTAATGGCTATGGGGAGCTAGTCACTGGCTGCTGATGAATCTTAGCTGAAACTACTGAACTTTGGAGTTTTCCCTTGTTAGTCTAATGGAGTTAAAATTTAATCTAATGCCTAAATTTTAGTTTGGGTGGGTTTTGTTGTTTTTGTTTTGTTTTGGGGTTTTTTTGTGGTTTTTTTTTGGGTTTGGTTTGGTTTTTTGCGGGTTTGGTTTGGTTTGGTTTTTTGTTTGTTTGTGGTTTTTTGTTTTGGTTTGGGTTTTGTTTGTTTGTTTGTTTCTTTTAATCCAGAAGAAAGCTTTTTAACTGTGATCTGTGAAATATCTGAATGCTTTGGAAATTGAAGACACTGTTATGTCCTTGATCACCCATCAGCTTTTCACAGGTAGGTGGCAATAATAATGTATCAGGACTGCTGTGTCCCCACTCCTCTTTTCCCATTGTGCAATAATTAACTGGGTATCCAGCTTCATAATTCAAAGGTCTAATGTTTGAGGCTTGTCCTTTTAATTATTTCTGGAGTTTTGACTACAACACTACAATATGAATAAAACATTACTTTCAGGTCAATATGAGGGATCAAGCTTATGGCCTTCAAAGTAATGAAACAACTTCTACTGTATCTAATCAGCCACAAAGGATTATGGGGACCTAGGGAATTTTCATTAGTATCTCTTAAAATGCCTGACACAAAGTGACATAGCTCCAGTTCTTCTAGAAAGGCTAAACATTAAACAGTCATTCTTAAGGAACAAAAGGAGTTATAGTATCTGAGGGAATGTGGTATATAACCTATTTGCTTTCAATAGCTTGTGGCTCTGACTTACAACTACACTTAAGCACAATTTTTTATCTTAAAGAGGAAAAAAAACAACCAACACCCCCCTCCCAAGCCTGTGAAGACATCAGTAATTACAATGGGTACAGTTCTGTTCTCATACATTTTTTCAAACTCAGAACCTACAATTCCAGTGGAAATAGAGGCAAAAGGAGTAAAGAATGTGTTCCAGTTTCTTGAATATCCTCTTCAGCTTATGTTGCAGTGCAGCCGCGCTTGAAACTCAGGTGTTATGTATCTGAAACTCCTTAAGATAAGCACCAGAAAAGTAACTTTTCTGTTGGTTTTAATTTAAGATCTCATCCCGAATAATGTTGATCACTGTATTCAAAACAGTAAACTATGTCTTTAGAAGTATCCTAATCAGGAAGAATCTGTAGAATTTTGGAATAATAATAACTTCTCTATGCAAGAATGAGTGCTGAGAGGAAGGAAGAATTCAGTTAGGTATCTTGCAAAATACACACCATTAAGCTGTTTTTTTGATGGCAAACTTCCACCTCACAATTCTCTGCTCTGTGAAGTGGCTATAAAAATAACAGTGTATACTCTCTTGATGGTAGCTTAGGTGGCTCTAGCTTCTCCAGACACGCTATCCTGTTCCTCCTGGGTTGTAAAGTACTATCTGATGAGATGCTGGAATGAGCAGTAAAGTCAGTTTCAGGGTGCTGTGCTCCCTCCTGCCATTGGCAGCTCTCTCCCGGGACTGCTGGAAGGAAGCACAGTGGGCAGCGCTCTCTTCAGGACCTGCGCAGCTGAGGGGACAAAAGGGAGCCTGAGCTGCAAAGCTGCAGCTCCGAGGGAAGGTGGCTAAAGGGGGAAGGGTGGACTTCTCAAGCCAGTTACCCTGCTTACCAAAGTCTGTGCTCACTGAACTGTCCTATATCTCATTCCTGTGAACAAGTCCCCCAAGGAGGAGAGGTGGGGTTTTTTTTTTAATTATTGTAATCCTTTTGACCTCATGCATTCATGAGTTTGGTCTCTTCTTGTCAAAGTAGTTTTGCAGGTTGGCTGAATCAGGTGATATTTTCAAAGCAAATATTTTGGGTATTGTTCATTAGCAATCAGTTAAGAATTGCTAAAATGTGGCTTATCTTGAGCTATAATTTTCTTACTATTTTTCCATTTAATTTAATATAACCAAATATATGTATCCTGTAAATATCTCAGTATACAAATCCATGGTTGGCATGGACAGGGTGTTGCAGGGTACCTCTATTTTGGTTGTATACAGAGTAATTTTGTTCTCAGAAATACTGTGTTTCATAGGCCTATTGATGTCTTTCAGTAAGCATGAAGGCCTGTTCACAAAATTCAGAATGAGGCCATATTATCAGCTTTTCTGTTAAATAGGCAATGGTTAATCTCTGAGACTGAAATACTTCTCAAAACTAAGAATCTGTCACCTGCAACCCCACCTGCTATACTGCTAAAACATGTTCTCATTTGCTTACAGTTATTACCCTGGATTTGGCCTGAAATGCTAATTGATATTACTGATCTGAAGGCTTATTATTTATCTTTTTTCAGGTGCTGAGAGATCATAAGGATCTCCGAAGCTTTTCATCCTGGCTGTTGGAGGAATGAGACATAACAGTTCTTAGTATATGAAAGTCCCTTTTACAGAGGTGTTTATCCTGAACAGACCTCAAGTCTGTTACTAGGGATTTATACCCATGGAAATAGATAAATTAACATCTGACATGTGGCAGATACTATTGGTAATTAAGTTTTTTAACTAACTCTGTGGGAAGTGAGAGGAAAAAGAAATTTGTAGGATGTTTAACTTGAATGATACATAAAAGAATAGTAATCTTGCCTCATATTAGGTTCAGTCTTACCTCATTACATCTGTATTTAATTGTATCAATAGCTGAGATAGATGGTATCCTGTTTTCCCCTGCTGTCTTTTATACTACTTATATTTTCCCTGAGAAGCTTATTCATTTCCTCTCAGATTTTTTTTCTAGTTCTCATCTGTAAAATGCCTGAGAGATTAATATGTTTTATGCATAGGGCACTAATGCACAGAATCAATCCTTTGGTTATGGTTTTTTGTTAGGTTTTTTCTTTTTGTACCTCAATTAAGATACGAAGGGCTCAGAGTTTCAGAGTACTTGGTATTACACCTTTAAAGCACAGCTCTTATCAACTTGGGTTACAGCAATGAGCATTTCAGGTTGTGCTAAATAGGCCCTGGTGTCTTAAATCAGAAAATAATGAACGCTTCTGAAGTTTTTACTTTCTATCATATAAAAAAGGGCCGTGGCTTAGGCAGAACTAAAGCACTGTTTTTCAGTATGGGAAACTTTCTTGTATCGTTTGCTATTACATTTCTGCAGTACATGATGCAGGGGTTGTCCTTTGCTATTTTATCCTCGCTGATTACCCAGGAGCAGTGTGCTGGTGTACTGAATGAGTTGGCCTCCAATGAAACACAGCAGGTCCTTGTGTACTTAACATGCCTGCGTTCCTGGCTTCAGAAGTGAAGATACATTGGCTCTTATTTTGAAATACATGCTATATGCTTCTCTTGTGTATGGAATACTGTGTTGAGACCCATAGCCACGAAAGTGAGTATTATCATAAAGCACACCTAAATAAATGTGGAAAATGCCAATGTTTCTGTTGGGTTTGTTTTATATGTGACTGCAATGAAATCCAGGATAGATATTCACAGAGTAATTATTTTCTGCCCTATGAGCACTCTTGGGATGTGCACTTGTGGTTTTGCAATGCTGCCCAGGCTTGGCTGGTAGAGGGAAGTGTGGCTGGGAAAACATCAAGAAGACAAGGACTCCTGTTTCGATTTTTCTCAGCATAGCTCAACTTGTAAAGGGTGTTCGGAGTTATTCCAGCCTATCCTATTTCTCTTGTTAGTACTCAAAAAATGTTTTTACAACGTAAGTCATTTGGAAATGCCTCTTTACCTCCCATTCCTTTTCAAGTACAAATTGCTTCTTTGCAGGGCAGAGCAAGCACTGAAGGGCCAGTGAACTGAAGTAAAAATGAGGATCTCTGTTCCTCAGAGACCAAGAAGGTGCCAAAGAAGTCTGCTTGCAGTAAGGCAAGTACCAATAACTTTGGTAAATAGGCATACAGCTGGGGCAAAGCATTCTTGCCCTTGTTTTGTGACTGTCTCCAGGAGAGGACACAAGGACTTGCAGGCTGGAACAGACAGTGTTGACCAAAGGGTTGAGGGTACAACTGGAAGCTGTTTAATCTGTCTTTGCTTGTTTCTGCTTTCCATGTAAATAAACTCTCTCATATCTATACTGTTATTGTTAAACTCCATCACAGCCCCAGTTCTGCAGGTGAAATGCACAGGGGGGTGTTTGGAAACTCATTAAGTCACTGTCCCTCTGCTGGTCTCACTTGTTCAGTGGCAGACACTGAAAAAGTGCATAGGTCCCATGCACTGCTTCTGGTTCTAGGGTATGGTGATATAATCCCAGGTTGAGAGAGAGAAGTTGTGATGTGTCACGAACCAGGAGACCTTGAGGCCATAGTGTAGCTGCACTCTGTAATCTTGACTTCGTGGTTTCTGTTCTGGATAGATTCACACCTCCTCAGTTTGATGTTTTGCACATTTACGTGGGCTGGGGATCTACCTTTGATCCAGTCTTCTGGAAATCTGTGCTCTAGTTACAAATATGCATTAGATGATTGTGAAATGTATCAACTAAAGCCCTCTTTCTTAGTTTGAGATTAGGTGGGGTTTGTTTTTTCTTTAAATCCTTGAAAAAAAAATCACCCTGGCAGATAACTACCACTGGTTTAGATACTTTGAAATGTGATGTGTCTTGTATCAGAACCTTTCTGCACTCAGGGCTGTTTTCTGCTTTTCTCTTCCATATGTTGTAGAGTTGAAATCAATACTGGTTTTCTGTACAAGATACAGCTCAATTTTCTAAAACATTGCCTTCCTATTTATGGAGACTTCTGCCTCACACTACATGTACTCTGAAGGGTTAATGGTGAAGTCCAAATACACCTCACTACTGTGGACCCCCATGAAAACCACTAAGTCTGCTCTCTCTGAAGTCTGATGGCTTTGATGCAAACTGAATTGGGCCTTATGTGAAAAAAATGCCACAAGAGCAGCGTATCTGAAGAGACACTCCTGCCATTAATAGCCTGATAAGAAAGGAAGCCTGTAACACACACGTATATTGTTGCTTGCTGTAAACCAGAGGTTCAGTTAAAGAAATGGGACACTTCAAATTGTAGAAGAGCAAAGATGGATGAAATATGAAGAATTAACTGCCGCTGTTGGGTAACTACATTATCACCGAGATAATGTCTTTAGTGTAGATTTGTATGAGTTTTCATTTCCAGCATTCTCTCAAAAATGAGCATGGCTACAGGTAGCCTTGCATTAGTATGATTAAACAACAACAAAAAAAACTTGTCATGCTAAAGGCATAGGATTTAATGATGAAACTTAAATGTGAAATAGGAAACACAGCTTGGGTTTATCCAAGGACAGATTGACCACAAGATTACCAGATGCCAGTGGCAATTACAGCTTTATTGGATAATGTACTGGGCAGATCCTCAGCCTCTGTAAACTGTCCTAGCCCTGAGAAGTTCAGAAGAGCCAAATTTACAGGTGAAGACCTGACCCACTGTTTCTTCCAGTGAATCTATCTTCTTGTATTAACCATCAGCTCTGTATCTTTACCTAGTCATACATCAACCCTGCTGTTTTGTTAAGAACTGGATGAGTCTGGACACTAAATTAGAACTGAACCCTGGTCAAAAATCAAGCCTTTTAATTTTTAACTTCCATGCTTAGAATGCAGCTTTAATATGTGATTTGTTCTAAATTACACCTTTAACAGCTTTTCTAATTGCTTGCTTACAGCAAAAACCAGGTAAGCAAACATATCCCAAGCTATATTTTGAATTAAAAATGGGAGTTCAGTAAGCAACTGCACCTATGTTTTCTCCCTCCAACCTTCTAACAGCTGTAGTCTGCGTCTTCTTAAACCTGAAATAATCAACTAAAAGCCCTAGATCAAGTCAGAAAACAATCAGCTGACATTTTAGTCAACAGGAAGCTGAGAGGATGAGGTGTGTTACACTGGCACAGGTGATTTTGTATGTGGTTATGGGAAAGCCTTGAGGTGTTTTGACCCTTATCTTGCAGATTTAGTCTGGCTGAATTCCCCTTTGATGGTGTCCAGCAGATCAGGGTCCCTTTGACTGGGTGATGTGGTGTCACTGTAAAGTGAGAGGAGAAAATTTTAGATTAAGTAAACAGAGAACAGCATTGTCCTGGGGGGGCTCCTTAGTGACTTGGTCATTCTTCAGCAGTGAAGCATGTGGACTGATCAGTTCATTTGTCTCTGAACGCAAATTTTGTCTTCTGAGTGCAAAGAATAATGGCTGGGGAGGGCTTGACCCACTGTCTTAGCAGAGGGCTTCCCCTCTCTATCAACCGCGTCTCACCATTCCTGTTTGAGAATCCATCTTGCCCACCACCCTGTGGGAAGTATAGATGTATAGAAATGGTAATGGTGAATAGGGCAGGAGCACACCTTCTGGCAGCCAGCTGTGTGGGAGTGAAACGTAGCTAGATGCTTCCCAAAGCTTGCATCCAGGTCACCTCAAACACACCGTGACGGAAAAGTGCATTTAGCTCCTCATCTGGGGTTGCAGCTCCCAAGCGCTGTTTGCCCTGTCTGCTGTGTTGCTGGGGTGTGAACTGCTTTAAACAATTCCCCTGTAATTAAGTACGGGCAATCTGTGTGTTGGCTTTTCAGGCACCCATCTGTACAGAGCGGATCTGCTTGCTCCCCTCTGAGGATCCCTTCCTTCCCTCCCCATCGGCGTTGTTGGGGGATTAAAGCAGCGGCGGCCCCATACACAAACGCAGCTGGTTCCGTTTGGTCAGCCTGAGCCTTGCTGTGAAACCACGACAAGAATTCCAGTAAGTTGGCAACACTGAAACACAAAGAAAACAACAATAGGAAAAGTCCTTCCGTGCAGAAAGGAATGTTTCAAGCACTGTTCTCCGACAGTGAAAGGAGAGAGGGTGGGAGGGAGGAGAGAGATTTGAAGAGGGCAGGTTCCCCCCCTCCCCCGTCAGCTCTGGATCTTGTGATGGAGAGATCTTATCCTCTCTTTGTGATTCAGAGGTGCCAGGAAGCTAATTGAATATTCTGATCTGCCCCCAGTGTTTCTTGTGGCTTGACCCCGGTGCTGTGTCGTACCACTACACCAAACAGCCCTGAACCTGCATAAATCACAACCTTGCAAAAGCCTACGCTCCACATCTTCTCCCCCACCTTCTGTCTTGATAGATAGAAAACCTTTACAGAAAGGTTTACAGGGATTAGCGTCCTACAGGACCCAGAGAAAAAAAAAAAAATCACACTCTGCTTATAAGCAACAATATGTCCTTCTGCAACTTTTGTAAGAATAATGCAGCCACCTCTGCTGCTTAATTGAAAATGCAGTCTATGGCAAAAAGAATACTTAATGCTTTGAAATACCGCTGAAATTCTGTTGCAACATCAGCAAACACCCATTGCTGTATAATGAACATAGCATGAAGCTAAAGTAAACATTAATGACACCACCTTTATAAATTCCATATAAAACTAGGCTGACAAAGCCTTTTGCAAGATAAATAAACCCGTCTTTCTCCCATGGCATGTATGCACAGTACTCACTGTTCATGTGCATGTGTGCACATGTGAAGAGAAAGGAGCAGCTTGGTATAAATAAATTCTCTGCATGGAAGACTATTTCTGCCTAAGATAAAACAAAATGATCTAACTTCACACATGATGCTTCTGATCCTGCAAGCAAAGCCTTCAAAATGTTTGCCTTTTTCCCAAGACTGCATTCCAGTCTGAAGTATTAGAGTATCTTTACCTTTCCCCCATGATACTACGCACTGTTCTACCCTTGCTAGGAGGTACATGATTCCTGAAAGGGCAGCAGTAAAGCACAGGCAGACATTTCATATGTGCTGCACACTGTTGGAGAGTTAGAACCAGAGTAAGGTGTTTCCAGCTGATCTGTCTTATGCATTTACAGCCAAAACACTTTACCAAACTATTTTATCTGCTATGAAAGTGCAGAAGTAAGTTTTGTTCCTACAGTTTCCTTTAGCATTATTTGTGTGAGGAATAATAATAATACAAGAAAGTTATAAGTTTTATCCCCTGCCTGCACTGGCAAGTAGGTGTTGTGATGTTTTTAAAAACTGTCAGAAATACTTTTCTTGTTTGGAGTGTGCCTTTGGGACACTAAAACCGAGAATGTATTTCACTTGCAGTCTGAAATTCCCCCGATCTACTCGGGTGGCACCCGTGGACTCTGGTCTGAAGTGTGCAAAGTGCGGGGACTTGGAAGCATCTTTGCCTATCCTGCAAAGTGTGGAGGGGCGGGGGGGCAGAGGCAGCCGGTGGCCGCAGGGCCTGGAGCAGTGCCTGATTCCCTCATGCTAGTTCCGGGGCCGCTGGGTATAAAGAGCTTTATGCAATGTCTGGAGGGTGGGAGTTTATAGAAAACGCGATGTCTCAACAGGCGAACACGCCTTTCTTCTGCAACTAGCGGGATAAGAAAAAGACACCAGGCTCCTTGTGCTGCTGCTGTGCAGATCAGCACTCCGGAGTCGAGAAGCCAGCTTCTGAGGGAGCTGGAGCATCCCAGCCCAGATGGGACCTCACCATCGGACGGATGGAACAGCAGCAACTGCTTGCAAACTGCTCATATTATTCACTGCATGCATAATGCAGGGCAGTTGCCAAGGTAAGCGCTGTGCTCCAGCCTCCCCAGAATGGGACTTGCACCGCAAGGAGCACATCCCTGTTCTGGGAAACTTCTGCGAGAAAAAGAACAAAGTGTCTGAAAGTAGAGGGTTAACGGGAGTGCTTTCCGATAGCTGGGGGAGACAGTTGGCTCTTTCCAGGAGTCATTTGATGGAGTGGATTTCTCTTGTGGAAAAGGAAGTAGCGCCTTAAAAAAAACCACTACAAACACCACCGGCTCTTTGGCTTCGCTTCATCCTTGTTTTAAATTATCCTAGGATGTTTTTCCTCGTTGTTTTCCTGATTTGTGCAAACTTTTTTTCTGGTTGTAAAGACAGCAACGCAAGTGTTGATTAATTTGGAGGGATAGACTTTGCAAGTGTGGTTTGAACCCACCCTTTTTCCTGTAGGAAGTAGTGCCTGCTGGCTGTGCATAAAGTTAAAAAGAAAAAGAAATCACACCAGAATTTTTGCATTTTTCCCTTGCGATCTTTGGACCCTTCTTGCTGCTGAAACGTGCGTGGTTTCGCAGAGCAGAGTTCACCTGCATTCCAAGAGCAGGTTTGGTGACCACTAAAATTGTACCTAGAGTTTTGGTGAGAGGCGCACAGGCTGCGGCACTTGCACGTAGACAGGTTGTGCCGGGGGGCGAGGGGCTGTTACGCGTGGACAGGCTTGCGTACGTGTGGTATACGCAGTCATTTACAGAAGGCTGTAAGAAAGAAACAGATGCTTAGTCTGGAGCACAATAAGCTCCCCTCAGTTGGTCTCAGACACAGATTTGAAGTTGAGAGAGGGAGAACTTTTTCTCTGGGCTTTGCTGTTGCTAGGCGACATCTGGGAGCATGTGACGGGCAGAGAAGGCTGAGTGCCGCTCCTCTGGTACTAATCTGGCTGCTTGGGATGGAGTAGCCGTGTCTCCAAGTCCTCTCCCCAGCCTGTGACTGCAGCCCGTCTCTTCCTGTCTCCCCCTCTTCGCTCTGTTTAATTGCCCCGCAGTGAAAATGAAGCCTGTCTTGTTGGAGCAAGAGTGGCTGAGCTGCATTTCCTCGGACCCATGTACTGACCCGGCAGATTTGCTGGTTGTGTGTGTGTCTGTGTATTACGTGTGCGTTCAAATTGTTAATCTCCTTTATTTGCTCAACTCTTAGTTTAAGCTCCTTAGACAGAATCAAGTAAGTAATTATACAGCAACTGCTGCTAGCAGCTCCCACTTTAGAGCAGGGAAACGGGAGATAGCTAATGTGCAGCAGCAGACCTGCAAAAGCTCCAGCCAAGGAGGTCACACTGGGCAGAGTTAATCCCGTGCACTGTTATTTTACATTGGATACAGTGGAAGCTGCTGTGCTGAGCTAAAAGTTTATGTCTTTGGTCTACAGCTACTTTTGACTGTTCAGGATGTGCGCAGTAAATGACATTACAGGATAAGCAGAGGAAGGCTTTGAACTAGAATCCATAGGCAATTAAAGTACATAAGTTTTTTACTTTCATGGTGTCTCATCCCACCCATCTGTCTCTCCCCCTCTTCAGAGTAGAATAATAACTGCAAATGAAACAGTATGCGTTTAGTAACGGGTAACCAACACCAGTAAAATCTCTGGATAGCAATCTTGGCTACACTGTGGTTATTTTTGTGAAATATTTGGTATCCCTAAATTCCAGCTCCTTGAATGCTGAGATCATGTCAGACTCTCATTAAAACAAAACAAAAAGTGTAAGAGAATCATGAAAGCAATTTCAAGGCTCAGAAGGAAAATGGTGAAAATCACATTATCTTGCCCAATCCTCAGTATTTTCGAAAGTGCTTCCGCGATGCTTTTGAAGGCTTTTTATTGCCAATACCTGACTGCTTCCAGTTTTAGTTGTGTGTTTCTAGAAGTAGTTTCACCCGAGCACTTGCTCAAATGATAGTGTCATGATTTATCAACTTCTGGATTTACTGGAATGATCTATTTCTGGATTTACTGGAATTAAACATACCACTTATAAACTGGATACAAATACTTCCTCTTGTAACTGCCTAGTAGTAAAGGGCCTGGGTCTGCAACATTTACTCTATAAGCCTTGTTGCCTGTGGGGTAGTTGTTAGCAGAAAAAACCCTGCATCTGAAATCTAGACAACTATCTCAGCGAAGGTGGTGTCAGGAAGGAGCATCACGGGACTAATGTTAATGTTTGTTTTCAGGAGTCTCAAAGTGCTTCACGCTCACAGTCATAAACTAGAGACACTGGGTGGATGTTGTACTCTCAGCAGTTTTGCAAGGGCAAATGAGATCACTAGGGCAACTTAGCTTTTGAACAATGAATTCTTTAATGTTACTGCAAAGCACACCAGATCTACACACTCATGCAATATTCCACATAGTGTCTGTTATCGGGCTCACCTTATCTAACATGGAAGGCCTGCTGTACTTTTTTTTGATAAGGATTTAGTACCTGAAAGGAGAGTGGTTTGTTTATTTATTTATTTATTTTACTGTTCTTAATGGTTCATCACCAGAGGAACTGTTAGTTTAGTTTCTTTATAAAATCATGCATGTATATAAAATACGTAAATCATTCATAGAGGACTGCTATTTTTAATTAAAAAGAACCCTTCTTCACAGATCTACTATAGTTTATATATCTGTAACCTATATATTTCAGATAGCTTAAATTTATTTTGTTGCTTTTTGATGTCCCTTAGGTCCTGATGACCTACTTTCAACAGAGGTGATGTAAATCTTCTGGAAAATAAATGTATTAGGATTAAAATAATATGAATTATTTAATGAATGACAGGGATATTGACTTTTGTCAACAGTTCTGTTAAATTTGTGCAAGTAACAAACAAAAAAATGCCATAGGATTGTCTTGTAGAATCATAGGATCATTTTTGTTGGAAGAGACTTTTAAGATCATTAAGTCCAATCATTAACCCAGCACTGCCAGGTCACCACTAAACCGTGTCCCTAGATCATGTCCCAGTATCATCTTTTTTCAGACTTGCATTTACTTACACTGAAATTCCGGCTTTGCTGCATTTTGTTACAAAGTACCAAATTGCTATGTAAAGGCCAGGATTTCACTGTATTGTGAAGTAATTTGCAATGTTTAAATTGCTGTTTGTCTTCCCTGTCCTTTTGGTGGATGCTTATGAGGAACTTTCTATTTCTTTAGTGTATTTCCTGTATGGAATCAAAGATGACAGATTTGCATTGCTGTCACTTATGTGACATCAATGATTGCTTATCAGGATTTATATTTTCCTTGCTGATAATCATAATATTTGTGTAAGCTTTTGAATTCAGTCAAGTACAGCTGGAAATCTCCACTAATGGTCTTTCTCTCTACATATAAGCTATTTTAATTTTTTTTTAAATTCTGTATTGGGTTAAGAGGCCAGATGATCACGGGGGGGTTGACTTCTAGTATTTAACTTTTGCTCCTCTTTTCAATATCTCATCATTTATTGACTTTTTATTAAGGTTTCTGTTGTTGATCTCAAGATGAGATTTCTAATTTAATTTTTGTGTGTGCCTGTTTTTGTGGTTTTTTTTGGTTTTGTTTTTAGGAAAGCTGATTAGCTATTCTCTATGCATCTCAGCAAAATATGAATTGTGCAGAAAATTTGCTGTAACAGAAAAGTTATTGCATCAAATTTGACTTGCATCCTAATCATCAGCTTAAATGTGTCCCACGCCAATATGACTAAAAATTGTTACTGTTATATGGTCTCTATTAGTCTGAGAATGGAGGCTATTCTAAGAAAGAATCTCTATAGTGTGATGTGATATATATGAGAAATCACAATGAACATTTGCATGAAGTGAGGCCGGTAATGAGTATGTGTAATAAGACTAAGCAGAAAAGATCTACAGCAGCTCCTTCCAGAATGGCATGGAGAAACATGCTTTTCCATCATGCATTCTAATAGTCCAATCTCCAAATTAATAATTCAGTGATTTTTAGACACTGCCTTGACTGAAATCTATTTCATCTGTTGGTAGAATGATGTATAGGACATTGCTGTAGGCGACAGGTCAGAGTCAGTATTCATACTGCCTTGTATGGAGAAGCCTGTCTATAAGATTACGCCCCTGCCAAGAAGACCTTGAAGTGAGGCTTTCCTTGGGGACTGAGGATTTTGGTGTAATGAGAAAGGAGAAAGGATGGCAAAGAAAGTTAATATACCAATGCAGTCCTGATGTACAATTTAATAGGTATTGTGTGTGACCTATGGGCTGCAGTGTTCGTAATCCTATACTAGTATATTTTTTTTGGTTTCTTGGAGATGTACTTGCGTAACATCAAGAGCAAAAATCCCACTGAGTGTCCATCTACCTGGTTCTGAACTCGTTTGTTTCCTGAGGGCTGACAATTTAAAAGTACCTATCACTGAAACACATAATAATATTCTCACATTTTAATTAATGAGCAGTATTTCTATGCTTTGGCAGTAATTTTTTTGGTATGATTTTTTTTTTAATGAGTAGCCCTGTTTTAGTACATCTCTTGAATTTTCTTAATAATTTACTCTTTTTTTTTTTTTTTTTTTTTTTTTTTTTTTGTTGTGCCAAGCATATTCGGGATTTTCAAAATAATCAACTTAAGTGAAGACTTGGAACAAACCAAAAATTTTAGTTAAAAATTGAAAGCAGTAATTGGATGACACCTGATTAGATTTAGGTTCTATGCCAAATGCTAGAATTACAGTAAATAATTAAGCTACATGAGTCAAGACAAATAGAGACAAAGCATTTAAAGAGATTTCAAGTAAGATAAATGTGTGATGTATGCCATGCTTCTATTTCCCTGTAAGACAAACCAAAACCTTCTTTCATATATTGAGCTGATTGGAAATTTGAGCAATGAAATCCTACTTTAATCCAGATTTACTTTCCATGTGTTTTGCAGGAAATGAGCAAAGATTCATTTTGGGGGAAAGGTAGAATGCAATTTCATTAAAACCTTTTAATTCTTTTTTCTTTTGGGCTTCCTGGATTGACATGAAATCAATCACTCTGTTTGGAGCCTTTCACCCTCCATATGCCTTCTTGCACTGTTAGATTATTGCCAGATCAAAGCCCAATAGTGTGGGGTTGTTTGGTTTTTTTTTTTTTTTTTTGGTTTTTTTTTTTTTTGGTTTTTTTTTTTTTTTTTTTTTAATTTCTCATTATTTAGGACAGAACCTGGAGGTTCTTCTGTTGAATTTTCTTAAAATTTGACTGGTCTTATTTTTAATCAATTGGTAAACAGGCACGTTGTAAATGTAGTTCATTTTATCTTTATGAATACTGGATCAAATGGCATTCAGTCTTTCCTACAGTACTTATTTTTAGATCTGAGAGCTTGTGAGAACTCTTCAAATAGACAAATATGTAACTTTGAATCACATTGTGCTCTCATTTTACTAAGCAAGAGTTTATGATTGTTTCTCCTCTTTTAGAGGTCTACTTAAAAAGTGATGGAACCATATATCACTTTGGATGTTTCAAAGGAAATAACACTTTCTACAAGTTGTTGTCACTGAAGAACATTAAAAGTCCCTTTTAATTAATGATCTACAGGTTGACATCTATTTAAAGAGAAGTTGATGGTTTTATTCTACTGAGGTTAATGAGCGATGATAATCAGATAATTTGTCAGCTTCTTTTTGATAGTTTATGCTGATAGTGGCAACTAAAGGTCACAGCTGTTTTTCAAATAATTTGAAAACTCAAGTGCTTCTTTATGTAATTTGATAATTAAAGATACCTTGAGCTGTTTCTAGAAGAAGGAATAACAAGGTTTCTTCTGAGTCAACCCAGGGCAGCTCCATTAATTTCAAAGAACTTATCCCTGAGTTGTAGTGATCTAAGAGATAGAAAATAGTATTCAGTGAAGGGTAAACATCTCTTTTAGTAGCTTATTATTGTTTGAGATTCATTTTGAAGTTCGCTTATGATAATGTTAATTTTATTAACTGCTTTTTGCTCTTCCTTAACTTTTCTAGAACAGTTTTAAGAAAATGAAGTTTAATGAGTAAGCATAGAAATGTTTAATAGAATGGATAGCCTTTAGCGGATTCCATAAGCTTGTACTGTTTGTTTCAAGGCTTTTAATGTTTTCTTTGTTTTGCAATGCTTAAAGTGGATTAGAGATCTAAGGATCACTGTTACAAGTTTTGTTTTGGATTAATGAAATGACATATAAGAGTTGACTGAAATTGTTCTATTTTATGACCTGTTCTATTTTATGCCTTTCACATTAATAGGTTGTCTTTGTTTTACAATCAAGAAGCCAGGTCTTCAGCAAAAAGGCACTGTTTACAGCAGCCGTGTGTCGGCCCAATTATTTTCTCGCACAAGCGGGTCATGATACTACACCCTGCTGAGTCAAGTGGAAGAATGAGGGTCTGTTCCAAGAGGGACTCCTTTTGATGGGGATTTCAGCCTCATGCTTTTGTGGAAGGAGGATGGGGGTTTTGGTTGTGTTCTGTGGCATCTTTAAAAAAAGAAAAAAGAAAAAAAAAAAAACCAAACCCCAAGTCATAGTCCACAGGATCCCCCAGGAACTGATACATTCACTGATATATTTAGAATCTAGGTAATGGTTTTTATCTTCATAAAGCATCTGCATGTAAAACTCATAAATATGCCACAGAGAGTTTAGTTTATTTTGAGAAAGTACAGGGCCTGCAGAACTGGAGTACGTACATAGATCAACAATCCTCTCCAGGTTTGTTCAGAAGAAAGAAGTTTACCATGTAAAGTTCACATCATTCAACACCAGTGGGAGACCCTATTTAGATCAGATCAAGCCCTTGTCATACCTTGTCATCTAAGGGTACAGTGTCATGAGAAGTGATGAGCCAACTGAGCAGTTCACTTCTGCTGGAAGCAGCAGGCCTCACTCTTCTTCCCTCTCTCCTTCAATGTCCCATTCCCATATTGCTGCCAGCTTTGAGTTCTTGCTGCTTGCTTTGTAGTAGCACCAATGCTCGTCAGACCCTTCTGTAAGCTGCTTTCACTTACAAACATGGAGGAAGACTAAACCAGGACGAGGGAATTAGGTGGTTTCCTGGTGGCTTAGTGATTTAGAGCAACACGCAGAAAGATCTGGTAGTCTAGAGTCTGGAAAGGAAGGTGAACCTTGGCATCAAGTGGGAGAAAGAGAGGAGTTGGAAAGAGGGACAGAAAGAGAGACCCCTTTTTTCCTGTGGTAAATCAGTGGGTTGGCTCAGCTAGTCATGCAACCACTGCTTAAAGCTACAGCTAAGAACATGTAGGAAATGCTTGGCTAGCATGCTAGTTACAGGAGTGGTCCCATCAGGGCTATAGTGAACCAGTGTTAGCACTGCAGGAAACCCTTTTGTAAATTTGTCTAGTGTAAACAGATGGCTTGACTTGAATGGGACTGCTCACGTGGTCACTTTTGAGCAGGATTGTAGGGCTGTTCTCAACCTGCAATCCAATAAATGAGTTGGACAATAACCAAGCACATGGAATGCTGCTGCAGTTCTTGTTGCCCTTCTAGCTGTGTTAATAAAAATAATTTTTACTGCTGCGAGGTCTAACAGGTTTTAAAACCACTTCATGTGAAATGAATGAGCTCCAGTTTGTGTCTGAAATGAGTGGCAAAAAATTGTGGTGTCTTCTGTGTGAATATGTGTGTTGTTTTTATGAGCTTTGCAGTTTTTATCTTTCTGTATGGGGTTAGCCACCGAATGTGCTTTAAAGCCTCACTGAAAATGAATATTTGTTCCTAGTATTCTGTAAATGTAGCAAGCACCAAAATTCCTTTTGTTACCTTCTGCAGTACATGAAAGGTAATTAAACTGTGTCTACTTCAGTTGTTAAACTGAGCCTTGAGAAAGTCCTATTGGCTGAACCAGTGGGAAATCTCAATCGAGCTGCAGCCATGGCTCAGCTGTGGCCTGTCTTCTTGCTCAGGCAGACTGGCCGTCTGCTTCAGTGTGAGTTCTGCCACAGAAGAGTGCAGCGGCCACAATCGGGCTCCTCTTAGCATTTGCAGGAGTGATACCTTGTCGTGGGATTTGTGCTCCAACTGTAGGCAGTTGAAAAAAATGACGATTTAACAATGACAATGCAAAAATGCTGTTATTACTAGCTTTTATTAGCTTTGCAGGTTTTAACTTTATTAAGCCTGCCACAGAATGGGTTATAAAATGGTTATCTTGCAGTGAAAATACAAAAGAAAACAGAAAAAAACCCTTTAAAGTTGAACTTTAAATCCTTTAGAAATTTGGTATCTCTTAGATTTATTTGAGAAAAAAAAAGGAACTAAAAGACAAATAGTTAAATTCAATAAAATCTCGAGTAACAAAATTTAATTGAGTGAGGTAAAAGCTCTGACCTTGGCAAGGTACTTTATCCATACTATGACTTTATCCCCTATTACATAACAAGAACCGTTTCTCCCTGGTTTTTGTTTGGCTTTCTAAGCAAAAGATGCTTTAGCAATCGAGTCCTCTTTTTTTTTTTTTTTTTTTTTTTTTGTAAATGTGTAATACTTTTAAACTTGTTGGCCTTTTTGACCTTTTGTAATACAGGTCAAGAATTCTCAGAGACTTAAATCCCAAGTAATTTCATAAAGTAGTACAGAGAGACAGACCTATGTTATCACCCTGTTAAGGGAAAATCTCAGTCATTAAACATCCTGCATGGAGATTCTGACACTGTGGTCACCAATATACCAGGTGCAGCATTTTGAAAGACTGTTGGAAACTATTGCTGTGAGGGAGGTTGTAAATATTGCAAATCTGCAGGCAAATGGCTGTGGTTCTGTGAGCAATGTTACTTATTATACATTGTGTGCTACCACTGTGAAACTTGGGAGACAATGTGTGCCTTTCCCGTGGATTTTTGTGCTTGCCTGTGGATGTAAGTACATCATATGCTCTACTTGTATGGTCTTGCATTTCCCAGGTTGCAGCAAGTGTAGGTTTTACCCGGCTTCACAAGCTAGAGCATGAGATCTGTCTTCCCTGCTGTTCACCTCTGTGCCTGGAATGCTGCTTAATGTAGCTGGCTAATGTAATTTAAAGTATTACTTAAAATACTATGCCTAGCAGTCCCCAGTGAAGGGAAGTAGCAGCAGAATCATGCATGCTTAAAAAGTCCAAATGGGTGAGTAAATCTGACAGTTGTTTGGCTGCTTAGGGGACACCTAAGTAAAAGACTTCCATTGGGGCTGACAGGAAAGGTAATGTTTCAGTGGGAGATAACACTTCTTATATTTATTCTCTTCTGATGAATTCAAGGACCTTTTTTAATTTGACAAAATCATTAGTATTACTATTTGGCTGAAAGGATTTTTAAAAATACATATTTTTTTAAACTGAAAACTACAAAGCAAACTCATCAGCTTTCAGAAGAGCATGACTGAATTGAATGCAGATCCCATCTCAGCATGAGGTTTAATTTTGAGAACAAACAGCACATTGGTTGGAAAATTTATTTAAAAAACAGTACAGCTCTCAAAATGAGAACAGCTTCTGAAGAAGGTTGTTTTTTTATCTGCTACTGCATCTATTGGACTTCCTCAGTATACAGTGTGTAGTACTGCACATGTTCTAAGTTGTGTAAGCATTTTTTTTTTTTCATTTTCCACACACTGTGTGATTGTAAATCCTTCGTAACTCTTGAAGATTTTCCGTGTTTGGTCATATTCCCCCCACTACTCTGTTAACCCAATTGTTATTCTACAGCAGCCTTGGGGCCATTAGCAAGGTTCATTCTCATGAAAATACTTGGGATACTTCTTTCAGTGGGTAACTGGGGGTGTCTTTATTTCTACTGAGTTAGCTTGTTCTTCTTCCTCTTTATGTGGTTTGGTCAATTAGAACAGATTTTCGCATATTTAATTCACCATTCATGAAAAAGAAGCTTCTGGGATTTAGGGGAGCTACAGACGTGTGTGCTTCCTCAGAGATCCACGGTGATTGTCTCAGTTACTCAGCTAACAAAATCGCAATTGATTTATGTGGATTAAGACAGCTCATGTCAAGACAACTGGTTGAGGTTATCCAATTTAGTGCAGAGCACGTTCTTTACGTGTAATGTGTTTGAAATATATTTTTATGTTGTGAATGCTAATCTTTTATGTACTGCAAATACTCTTTCTCTTGAATTTGTCTATACAGATAACAACTTGACTAAATTCTCTAAGAAAGGAGCACAAATAGTTTTTCTTAATCTCACCTTGGAAAATACTTTATATACAGCTGGGGTTAAAGAAAGTGTCCAACAGAAATGAATGGCTCATTCTCAGTTATCACTGAATTACGAGAAATTTACAGTGACTTAAGCGGAAGAAGGAACCTGGTCTGTTCAATATAAGGAGTACTTATCAATAGGAACGAGTATCAACTCCTGTGTATTAGAACTAGTTGTTTAAAAAGGTTATTTCTTATTCCTGGATTGTTATAGGAATAAGAAGATAGTAAGAGTTCATTTGTTGCTTTTTAAGAAGTGTGTGATTTGAAGCAAGATTATAAAGGAAATTAATTTTGATTAATTTGCTTATAGTACTGTATGATGGTAAAGATACATAGTATGGATAATTGCTATTTTTGAGCATGTATGATAAATAAACTGTCATGATTTGAAATTTAAGAAGTTTATTTTTTTTATATGTTTAGGATCAGTGCGAATAATTTTAAAATATTCAATATCTTAATTTATTTTTGATTTTTTCCAGAATGGCTGTTTTTAAAGTGATACTGTAGAAAGCACAGTTATTTTGTTCTGAATACTAGACCTTTAAGAAAAAAAAAAGATTAATTAGGAAAAATTCTCCATTTTAAAGAGGTCCGTATTTTATCAGAATGACAGGAGCTTGTTCTCTTCATTATGAATTCAGGCTTATACTTGAAAAAAAAATTGAATTTTCTATTTTTATCAGACTGTTTGCATTCATTGCTTTTTCAATTAATAAAGCTAAGGTAGAGAGGATGGGGATTATGAATTTCTTTAACGTTGCTAGGAGGCATTTACAGTGTCATTCCTTTGAACTTGATGTCTGCAGGAGTCTTGAACCCTTTCTTCTTTGCAGGAAAGCTTTCCTGCTTAGTTTCAGTAGATTAAAATCCTGAATTTCTTTAATTCTTGGATTTATGTTGAGGAATTAGCAGAAATGAATCTATAGTCCTTTTATAACTGTATTAACTGAAAACAAATAGTTTAACATAGAATACACTGATTTTAAGTATTTTTAAAAAAGATCTTGCATGTGAACATTATTAAAGTGAGATTTTATGCTTTAGTTTAACCGTGGCTTTAGTTGACAAGTGTCTGCACGTGCAAGCACATGCAGATACAAAGCACAGAATGTAATGTCGCCAATTTGCTGTCTCCAGATTTCTGTGATTTTTTGTTTGTTTGTTTTTTCTTTACTACTTAGTGAATGGTTTTGAAAGAAAAGCCATAAAAATCTGCTGTTGCTGCAGTGAAACATAGTATTTCTAAGTCCATACATTTTATTTCTTGAATTTTAAAGTATTTATTAAAAATCACTATGTAAAAATATATAATGTAGGTATTGGGTTCTACTCTGACAGGTAAGATCCATTTATTACAGCTTTTGATACCCATCATTCCACTGAACTCAGGACATAGTTTACTCGAAATTCTATTTTATTGTTGTCAACAGTGGGTTTCTGCTGATTTCTGAGGAAGCTGTGCAACTGGGACTTGGGAGCCAAATCTCTTAGTCCAGATAGTGTGTCAGTGGAGAACCAGATCTGTTGCTTCAATTTCATACAAAAAAATAATAGAAAAATACAAACAAACCAGACAAAAATAATTTGTATGTTTTGTGTACCAGCAGGTAGGCTTGGTGGCTGGGGAGTGTAATAGAGCAATCAAATTGCATAAACAAAGTACTTCTGCGCATGCATCACATTACATTGTTGGCATTCAGAAGAACAAATGGACTCAAAAACAGAGTAGGCAACTTTTGTAAAGTGTATTACATTCATCACTGTTAAGCACACTGGAGTTAGAGATGGAATCTCTGGCTAGGAAGCCTTTCAACACTGGTTGGTAGAAGTTTGGTGGTCCCTCCATAGGAAGGATCAAGGTGTATGTGTCTTGTTTCTTGTGCTATCTAATAAATACACCAGCAGAACTGAGTGTGCTGCTCGTGTACTGTGACTTGCTGGAGTGCTACCGGAGAAACAGTAGCATATGACTGCATTGGTGAAAGGAAAAAAAGCTTGTTGACATTGAAGTACCCAGGTGAGTTCAAGTGCTTATCGTCTTTATACTGCAAACTAAATAGGGTATGACCCTCCTTTTGTTAAGTGTTTGTACAGTGCAAGGCACAGAGAATCCCTGATCAACTACTGAGTCTGTCGGTGCTATTTTCCTAATAATAATCTCTTTATAATATGTAATTGGGTGATAATTCAGTAATAGTAATCCATACTTCCCTGTTAAATTGTAACTCTGTCCCTCTGTCACTGCAGTTCTTCAGATTCTGCTTCAGATTGTGCCTTGACTAGTCCCCAGTCCACCTATCCATCTGTATACACAGAGATTTTGCAGTCATGTAAAGTGGGCAGACTCATGTTTATACTGTCTTTTTGTTGACTTTGCCATTTAAAGTTACTTCTCTAATACAATCTTGTGTAGAGATGTGTAGGTACAAAAGAGGTTCAGTGTTTCAAGGTCTTGAAGGCTAAATACAAATCTTTTGCAGCTTGCTGTAATAGCTATAAATGCTCGTGAGGTCTGTGGTTTTTAGTCTGAATAGTTTGTATTAAATATAATGGAGTTTGCAGAGTCTAGAAAGACTGGAACTTGAACATAGTCTCAAGGTACATGAAATTTAGTGTAATTTTATCAGACCATTTTTCTTTATATTTTAGACAGATAATATCTGTTCACTTGCCTATTACAGTTGCTAGCAGAATACTACTTTTTGGTGTCACAGGGCTTTTTACAATAATAAGCAAGGTTTTTTTTCTGAACTATGGATTTTACTTCTTTCTTCATTAAGTGTGGGGGAACAGAGATGGAATTTCCAGAGATTCAGCTTCCCCTCCCTTAGCATTCCAAAACTTCAAGCTGTTTGACACATTTGTTTGACAAGCTAGGCAAAAATCTGACAGAGTGTGTGGAAGGTGATTCTTCAGGATTCTTCCTCTACCTGAAGGCCACTGTTTGGGGACTGAATGGGAACAAAGAGTTAGTACCCTTTGTTAGAAGGGAGAAAGGGAGAAAAGAGAGCTTGTCCCTTATTTTTCTTCTGTAAAATTTATGTGGAAGAGGCTTGTAGTGCCTTTGCACTTATTTGTTGAAAATCTGCTTTAATTCTCAACCTAAATATTTCTGCACAAACTTGTTGGGGCAAGTGAAACACAAAGGAGATTGAGTGTAATGGACTACCTTCCTATTGAAGAGTGTAGCCCTGTGGGTTAAACCATTGTGCTGTGAAATGCCTGAAGCTATTAACCTCTCTCTCTTCCGCTGGAGTTCCCTATGACTTACTGTGACGTTGAGTAACATTCATTAGTGGTGTGAAGGTTGACTACCATCCTCTAGTAGCAGTGGGGTTTGTCTTTGGCAGTGGTTTAGCTTTAGGATACTTCACTCCCATGCAGGCAACACTTACTGGGTAAAACTTATCTTCAGAACGTAAAGGAATTGTACTGAATACTGCTTGTATTGCACTATTTCCTTTGGTAAGAGATACATTTTTAATATAAATTAAAAGAAAAAAAAAAAGGTATTTCATTTGTTTAGTGTTTTGTTCAATCTTTGCTCTACAAAATCACTGTTATGTTGCTTTATTACAGTGGAAAATGACAACCTGGCATAATATTTGTGCAAGTAGCTTACCCAGAGCCAGTAATATTAGCTGCCTTCTTTCTACCTGAGCAAACTGTGAATCTTAAACATTCACTCAAGAGTGTAAGAGAATCCCAGACAGAGAATCAAGCAAAGTTTAGTGACAAGCCCAAAGGCAGTAAGTATAGCAAGAAGTTTAGAAACAGTGCTTTGGGCTATATTTTTTCTAGTGATGCTCTGATTTTTGGTTTCATTTTTGAGCACTGGACTGATTTATGTCAAAGATTATATATATTTGTTTCTTCCTTGGTGTTTTCCTGAATATTGAACAGTTGTTAACAGATCTTAGTTTTCAAAATAGTTTTTGTTAATGACCAAAGATTCTTCTTTATATATATTCTCGTGTGATTCATAAGGTCTGCCATGCATTTTTTAGTCCGTATTTTAGTAGTGCTTAAATCACAGTCAGAAGACTAAAACTAAATTACAATGAATGTAGAGTAACACCAAACATTCAATAATTTTGGGATTTTGTTTCAAAAATCATCTAGATTCCTTTCTATTAGCGGATTTTAAGCGTTCTAACAGAAGACTGTTCTACTGTTTGAAAATGCTTGTTTTTAAACTTGGTGGTTATTTCCTTCAGGAATCCTGCTAACAGGGTTCTGTTTGCTTGAAAGTGGTGTCTGGTTTTACCAGCATTTGTCAGAGTAAATCAGTATTTCTATGGAAATTAGCTCATTACTATTAATTTTTGGCAATGTCTGACTGATTCATGAACTGCCTTGCCATTTAAAAAGAAAAAACAAACTCTTATTGAAAGCAAAAACTTCCAAAAATTTCTAATGACTAATCCTTCAGTGAATTGAGGATTCAAGTAATGGCAATAAACAAGCAGATACCCCTTGCCTTCTGACAGTGCCCACTGTCGCTGAAACCCAGCTGCTACAGGTTCTCATTGTATAGCATGTGCCTATGGAAAGAGTCCTTTCGAACTCCATAGGCTTTCTTTGGGGATCATTACTAGCCAGTGTGAGTAATATCCGCAACCATTTTACTTACATTAATACTGTTTAAAATGTGTAACTGAATTCATAGTAACTAAGTCACAGTTCTTCAAATATACATTTCCAGTACTTTTAGCAGAATATGTGCAGTTCAGTTTTGAGAAAATGGCCTCTGTAGTCATCTACAGCAACAAACCTGGGCATTGCTGACATGGTTGGTTTTCTTTCATTCTGGATATTTTTCTTGGTATTTGTATCAGTAATTTTGTAATCACACATTTTCCCCTGATTACTTTCTCTTTAATCAGTTAGAATTGTTTTTGTTCACAGCTGAAACACGAGCTTCTTAGAGCCTTGGTGAGAAGCACCCTTGACGCCGCAGATCACACTCACTTCTTCCATATTACTTTCAAAGATTGTCTTTTTAATGAATTAACTTCATTATCTGCTATGTAATTTTCTTTGTTCTAAAGATAATATAAAACAGTGATAAGTGAAGTATCAATCTTTTGTATTTTTTATGTTTCAGACCTCTTTGCCTTTGGTGTTAAGTAAGCACAGAAGATAACATTTGAAAAGCCTAATGACATAATTAAATGAATTATAACAGGTCTGATGAAGAATTGTATAATGGGCATTGATACAGTGCTTACTGTATGTATGTGTGAGCAACTTAAACTATAATTCTGCAAAGTATTACAGAGTGTAGGAGAACTGTGATTTGCAGGTTTTCTGTTAACATTCAGTTACCTTTCTTACAGTGTACCAAGGCTGCTATGTTTATAATGCTTTCTAAAAAGTTTTTTCAGTGTTATCTCTCTTTTTATCACTGTAAGGGTATATTTAACTATAGTAACGTAATACAAGATAGGCAAAATAAATTAGCAGTGTTGTACGTAGTGCTTGAATTTGTTTTGGACAGCAATACTTCACAAATTGTTCATATCGCTTATTTATAAATGTCTGTTTCATTAGAAATTCTAATCTTGTAAATGAAGATTTAATTCTGTATTATAACTTCTTTTTAAGTAGGGGCTATGAATATTCCAGTGGTTTTGAATAGCAACACTACTGAATATACAAACAGATTCAGTATTTGCTTTGTTTAGTAATACCAATTGGTAAATGGTGCTTTATCTGCTGTGTTTATTAGAGCTTTAACGGCTAATCTCATATGGAAATGTTGCTTTGTAGGGCAAAATTCAGGGAGAGGGCCTGGGATTCCAGAGTGAACTTGTACATTCCTTCAGGGCATTTTTGCAAGGGAGGTTGTTGTGTTTTAAAGGTAGTTGATAAGAGACCTGCACCACCAACCCCAGACCTGCACCACCAACCACCATCATGCATTAGTCTATAGAAGGTATTTGGGTGAACACACTCCTGTACCACTCCGTACCACCATTTATCCAAGTGAAATTTTTGACCATTTGCAGGATACATTATAAATCAGGATGTCACTACCAGACAATCAGATTTGAACATTCCTTGCATAAAGTAGCTTGCCTATATCCCTTAGGAATACATCACTTAACTGTGTTTATGTGACAGTGTTGATATGCCTGGTTTTACATGAAAGTTAGGGTAGTGTGTTATTTATGTCATCATGAATTCAAAAAGTAGGTGGTTGTGCTTTATATTAATGTGCTTTATGAGGTTATCTTCTCTGGACAAATCTCAGAATAATGGAAAGATGTGGTTTTATTATATGGCTATTAATTAAATCAGGAAATGGGTTTTTTCTTCACAGTTGAGCTTTGCTACTACCTCTTTTTTTTTTTTTTTTTTCTTTTCTTCAACGTTCCCATCTCTGAGGTGCTGACAACAGATTAACATGAAACAGAGCTCTGTTGAACCTAATTATGTTAAAGCTCATTGTTTTGGGGACCTATAAAACTGTTCACTCCCTTTTTATGAGGCTGTAGTCACAATGAAAGGCCATAAACAGTGTGGTTTCTCTTTCCTACAGGACTGAAGATTTCATTAGTTGACTCTAATAAAGGCCTGATCCAGCTGCATTTACACCTGGGAATGAATGCTGCTTTATCAGGTCCTTACTAGGTCAAGCAGGAGGGAATGACAGCAGGATAGCTTTTGATCAGCCATAATGTCTGAAAGCTTAATTTCTTTTAAAATTATTTGCTATTCAAATGTTGACTGAAGACATACTTGCTTGTACTCCAGAAGAAAGATTTTCAATATTAGGGTGTTATTTAAGATGAGGTCCTTCTGTATTTTGAAGCAGTCACTGCTAAAACAATATTTCTACATCAGGTATGGGGATTGTGTATGTATGGTTTTATTTATTTATTTATTAAATCCTCAGAGGCTCTGGGGATGACTAATGTTTAGCATGTTTAGCTCCTAGAAATAATGTGCAAGATTATGCCCTACCTTCGTTTAAGTCTATACTGCTTGTGAATTAAAAATAGATACATTCCTGCTAAATAGGTTTCTGTAGTGTAGGTGCTCCTCTATGACTTGTTTGGGTTATTTAACCTTTTTTTTTTTTTAAACATTGTTTTGTTTATATAATATATAAATATTAAAATTATGGGAATTTTCCAGGAATTTAGTTGGGAAATGTTCTGTTACATGTAGAGGTGGTTCTTTTTGATTGACTGGGTGTGATCTTTTTTATATGTATACTTATTTTTGTATTATCCTAATATTATCTTCTCTCCTTTCCATCCTGCAAGGTGATGGATTGTTTGCAGTTGTTGGACAGGAATGCACTGCACTGTCTGGTTTTACATGCTGGTACTGCAAACCTTCTTGTTGCTCTGCTTTGCCACAGGATGTGAGCGGGGGCAGTTTCGCTGTGGAAATGGTCGCTGCATTCCTGCAGACTGGAGGTGTGATGGGGCTAGAGACTGCTCAGATGATACAGATGAAGCTGGTTGTCGTAAGTGGAAAAACTATAGAGCAACTTCTGTGTAAAATAGGAAATACTGGGATCGAAATTTGCTCATTGTACCTGTGGTACAAGAATGAATATTAGAGGGGAAGAAAACTGCTAGTTGTTTTGAGATTACTGCAGAATCCGTTTAAGAGACATATTTCTTGAGTCCATTGGCTTGGGTAGTAAGATAATCAAGTAGTGCTCAACTTCTAACATGACTTAGCCTTCTCTTAAAAATCAGTGTCCAATAATGCAGTTTAATTTGATCACTAATGTTCTGTGTAGATGTAGAAATGTATTGTATTCTATTATTGCAGTAATCCTGAATATTTGGTGTACATACAGCTAGCACCAGCATAACTTGAATTCCAAATCTGACCTAGGCAGCAAACTAGCTGTACCTACTGCACCTTGAGTAGAGTCTTGGTTTGTTGTCTAGCATCTGTTGTGTTATCCTCAGTGCCAGCAGCTCACAGACAATTACATTCAGTTGGACTGTAATTTTCATGCACAAAGATTCTCTCAAGCTGAATGTTTAAAAACTGAAAATGAAGGAATTCCTTCCACAGTCCGTTTTCAGGAGCTCCACCTGCATTTTACCTTCTTGGTTCTAGTGTTCTTTGAGGTCTTGTGGGCTGGTGCAGTTACCAGCCCACTTACAGGTGAGTCCAGTTTTTGCCCCTCAGCTGACTGTGAGTGAGAAAGAGACTAATTTTTGTTGGTTCTTTTCACACTGGATTTCTTTGCTGTTTGACCCATATAATAATTTGAGGTCATGCACACAGCTAGGCAGTCTGACTTGTTACTTAGTGCTTTAGCTCCAAAAACCAGTGCAGGTCCAGATGAGGAATGCCTTAAACTGGCAGAACAAAATGGTGTTGGTCCTGTAGTTTGTTATTTCAGCATAGTTCTGAGCTGCAGCTGGAAAGAAGTGGTTGGGCTTTGAACAAGGAGTGGGGAAAAATCCTGTCGATTTTGTGAAGGATAAAAAACAACCAACACTTATGACATTAGTCATAGTTTTATGCATGAAGTTGGGTTATTCTCATTTTCATACATGTGATGAATTAGGTGAAAATGAAATTTTTCACCTTTTTTTTTTTTTCTTTCCAGTTAATTCTGCTTTTTAAAACAATATGTTAATGTGCTGTACACAGTGGGACATGTAAGGGTCTAGGAGGATAGTTTTAAACTATTTAAAACTGGCCTAAAGTTAAAATTATATTACAAGGTTATTCTTTGGTTCTTAAAACAGGAATCAAAAAAACCCCATGCATTGTATGTGAATGATTTTTATCCCTCTAATTGCTTTACTTCTAATGTAATCTGTACTTCTCAACTCTATGAAGCGATTTAATTTTTGTCCTTGATGCTTTGCTTACACTGGTAGTTGTGCTTGCATATCATCCCATGAGCACAAAAGTGTTTCTAGTTGACTTTGCAGTACTGCAAAAACATGACCCTGAGAAAAGAGATGGTTGAGACTAGAGTCCTGTTTACTGAACTGTGTTGTGCTAGTGATTCTTTCCTGGAGTATTAACTAGGGATGGAGTAAGCTGTAACACAGTTTCAAACATTTATTTTGATCTTTATCTCTAATGGCTTCCTGTTGTTTGGCTATTTGAAAAGTACAGAGTGGAGCTGGGACAACAACATTCAGATTGTTCTGACCTGACCCTCAGTTTTGCCTCATGAATTCACAGAGTCATGAGCTTGTTTTGAAAGACCTTCTTCCTACCAGGGATAGGGCACATGAAGTGGAATGAGAGCAATTGAATAGACCTCTGTGAGATTAGCATGACTCCACAGATAAGCAGAAAAAAAGGGGCTCTGCCAGAGTGTTGTTCAGAGCCTTGAGCTTTTTCTGTGACTTGCCTTTTAGAGGAGCCTGTGTCTCCAGGGGAGGATACAAATCTGAAGATTCATATGCAGGAGGTCACTAAACTCAATTTTTCCTTTGAGCATCCTTTTGCTGGCCCACTTTCCTCTCCCTGTTCTGTTTGCTTTGCTTTTTCAGATGCTTCATGTGTTTAGTGGAAGTTACAGTCAATTCACATTTGAACCTTAAGTCTTCTTTTCCCTTATTTAATTGTTTTCTTTGAAAGTGCTTTCCCAGATGTTTGTGAAATGCCCTTTTTTTTTTTTTTCATTGCTTACACTAGCACAACCTACCTGTGAGGGAAATCAGTTTCAGTGTCAGACTGATGGTGAATGTATCCCACACTCGTGGGTTTGTGATGATGAGGAAGACTGTGAAGATGGCTCAGATGAGCATCAACAATGTCGTAAGTATTTAAGTTTTAATATTATGCCAGATTTGTGAAATAAGGTAACTAACAGCAGCGTATTGAGAACATACAGAAACATGCCTGCTCTAAGTGCAGCTTTTACCAGAAGAGTCTCTTTAAAGCAGTTTCTAGAAATGAAATAACCTGAAATCTGAAATGGATAAAGTACAGAAAATCTATCCAAAAAGACACCTCCAGATCTGAAAATCACTCATGTTTCAGTTAATCAAAAAGAAAAAAAAAAAAGAAAAGAAAAAATTCACCGTGCATGTTAGTATTATAGTTGATACAAAATTTAGTATTACCAGAAATGGTGAAATATCATGTCCAAACACTCGAAATCACAGAAAAACCTGCTTTGTTATTCACTGCATAACAAAATTCACACGGGTGTCTCAGAATTATAAAAAAACCCCCAAAAGTTAAATTCTTTCTAGAAAATACTGAAATTCATGTGTGCACAAAAAAGGAGGAATTATCATTCGTTCAAAGTAAACATTTTGAAAGATTCTTGTACCAACTTCAGTGATGCTATTTAATAGCATTATTATTTAAAATGACCATAACTGTTCTTTCTCCTATTCAGATAGCAGAAATACCAAATGTCCTGGTGTGGTGTGAAAGTCTAGTTTTTCATTATCATTTGGACAACTTAAACATAGGATGTAATTCCCATTAGTATTTCACTTTAGTATGCTAACCCCTCTGTTAATCCTGGCTGAATTGCTATTTTAAACTATAAGTGTGTTATGTTCTCTGTGTATTTCAGAGCAAAAAATAATTTAGCAGTGTAATTGCCATGGCCATAGGCTCTTTCTTTTTTTTTTCAGTATTGATGGCAAGATAAATACTGTTAATAATAAAACTCTGATTTTTTAAATTTCACGACTAAGAGGTTTAAAGTCTCCATACAGTTAAGTACGTGCTGAAGCAATGAACAGTGAACTGAGATGATTATTGCACCAAATTACATTCTCTGCCTTATTGCATAAGACAGGAAGAACAAGCATTACAGTGTTGTAAACAACCAATTTTCTGCTATTTCTGGTGTTACAAGTGACTTTTAAGTGATGAGGATAAGATTAATTTATTTTCCTTTTGATTCTATGTGTAAGTTTTAGATAAGTTCTTTAAACTGAACAGCTCTGAAGCTACTCCCTAACCCCCTTGATTCTCAGGAGGTTCAGAGGTTTAAGTGTTGGAAGGACTTTGGTCACAGACTTGGTTTGTGCTTTTATATCTTGATACTTGTTCCCACTGAGGATGGAAAACTCGGAACTAAGATTAACTGTCTTTTGCTCCTCTCTTCCTCTAAGAAGGTATAAGCACAACTGCTGGTTATGTTTTAACTGGGGAATCTCTAGATACATGTACAAAATGTAAAACGAACAACAGCTCTGACTTAGCTTTTGAACGGAGTCACTGTAGTATCATTCTCCATGTACTGGTTAATCATGAGTGTTAGCAGCTATACAGAAGCACTGTGCTGCTAGTGGTTTTGAGCCATCTCCTGGTATTTGTCCTTATTCTTCTAAAGCGACTTTGTATCTGTGTACTTGGGAATCCTGGTGGGGCTCTTCCTTCTTGAAATGTTAATTTTTCCCAAGAAAAACAAAGTTAGTTTACTGTCTTGCTCTTATTTGTCCTCATGATACTATTATCTCCAGAGCTGACCTTACTTTGAGTGAGCTGCTGACAGAAGAAGCACTGGAGAGCCCCTGTAAAGCAGCAGACCAGACACCAGTGTGTAGACTGGGAGGCTGTTGAGATACAACATGAATTTGAAAGAAACAAATGTGCAGGTGGCAGAAGGGAGGAAAAGTTAGGAGTAATTTCTCTTTTCAGGTCTATTTTCACAAAATTAATTAACTTGCCTAAGGAGAACAGAGAGTTGAGTTTAGCTGTAGTGCAATCAAAGTGGAATTGCACAGTTTTATGTGGTTGCTTTTCACTGACAGCTGTGGTGAGAAGAGACATAATTGTTTTGGATCCTCTGTTAGCTATCGTTGTAAAATAATCCCAACCGTTGAGGCCCTGTCTGTATTAGAAAGTGGAGCCTTACTTCCAGCTCTGCTGTGTTTACATTGTGGCATTCTAGTTGACCAAATAACTTAGAGTAAGTGACATATTTTGACCCAGTAAATAAATTAAGAAAGAAAACTTTTAAGACAGGGAGAAATAGTAATTTAATCTTTTAGGCAGAACAGTTGCAGGAAGGTAATTTTTAACCTAGAAGTCAACCCCTTCAGTGGAGAAAAGCAGTGATCTTGCAGGCCACAGAAGGCCTTATAGAGCTCAGTTGTCTGCGATGTGCTTATGAAGTGTTCTTTAATCTCCTTGAGCACACAGAGATACAGGGGGAAAAAGTCTTATGCTAATATTTGTGAGAAGGATGGAGTAAAGAGGAAAAATATTTTTCTGCATAAAAAATCTCGATTGATGGAAAAGACTGACTGAGTGCCTATTTCTTGCAGCGGGAAGGACATGCTCAAGTCAGCAGTTCACATGCTCAAATGGACAATGTATCCCAAGTGCATACTGGTGCGATCGAGTGCAGGACTGCACTGATGGAACGGATGAAAGAGTCTGCCGTGAGTCTTAATTTTTAGTACTAGATCTGGTTTCATCTCATCTCTCTGTGGCATTTTAATAAATTTGTAAGATTAAAGGGTTTGTTGATGGACAGGATGACCACAATATGCTTCTTGTTTTGAGGGTTTCATTTCAGATTCTTTTGTGTATTAGAGGTGATATTCTGATACAGATTCATTATTGCAGAACTGAAATGCTGCTACCATAGGATCAGGGCTTCTTGTTTGTCATTGTCTGAAAGATATTGCATTGGGAAAAAGCAATCAATTTTTTTTCCAAATATTTTCATATTCTTTTTATATGCTCCTTATGAAATAAGTGGTAACTATATCCTGTATAGAAGAGCAGAATTTGGCCCCAAATCCCTTCTTTGAGGGACTTCAACCCTTTCAAAAGCATTTGTGGGGGAAGAGGCTAGGATGCTAAGGAATGAATAAAGAAGCAAGCAAGAAAATTTTGTTAATGGATGCACTTAAAGAGAGCATATGCACATGCTGTGTAAAGGAAACCCAGCATATTAGATGATTAACCCACTACTAGTGCATTTTATCCCTGACCTCACAAGTGGCTAAAATGTATGCTCTGTAGATGAAAAGTGATTTACAGAATCGTTGGAGTTGGAAGGGACCTTTAGAGATCACCTAGTCCAACCCCCCCACCAAAACAGGTTTGCCTGGAGCACATTACACAGGAACGCATCCAGGCAGGTTTTGAGTATCTCCAGAGAAAGGAGACACCACAACCTCCCTGGGCAACCCGTTGCAGTGCTCTGTCACCCTCACAGTAGTTTTTCCTCATATTTAGATTAGACAGATTTAGGACTAGTAGTATGGAATAAAAGTTGCTGAGGCAGTCAGCTTGGAACTTTTCCATGTGATAGACCCACAACCAGTTATGAAGTCACCAACACAAACAACTAAAAGCCAGGATCCAAAGTATCCCATATCATTGCTGGAAGAATATCTTCTGTAGCTTGGCATTTTTTCCCTTCAGGTTAGGAGGAAGAAAAGAGATTGATAGCTTAAATTAGCAAACCTATGAAACATGGGAAAAAACCCAAAACCTGAAGAAAAGGTACTTGTTTAAAAAAAATCATTATCTGTGAATTAAAAAAAAAGTAACTGCTTATCACCTCCAAGAAATCTGTGAATAGTCATTAAATACAGTGTGGAATGGTGGGGTGGTTATAATGCAGTCTGTGGCAAACTGGGAATGAAGTCCTAAAGACAATTCTCACAATTCTTTCTTCAGAATAGAAGCTTTTGCGATGTTTGAAAATTAAAGTGCATATTTTATTTTGTGTTTAACATTCTCAACTAAGTAAATTAAAAAAGGCAGTTTGGAAAGGGGCCTCTACATAGCTTAACAGTAGCACTTTACTGCTGTGTGGGAAACCTAGTCATTGCTTCATCAGCCAGTAGGCCCCATGACTTTTGTGGAGGCAGCATATTTAGCCCCAGGGAAAGGGACTGCCTTATATCATTCAACAGCCTCTACTCTAGTTTATTAGAATATGTGTTGACAGTCCCTCTAAGACAGAAGAATGACTGTGACTTGGAACACTGAAAGTAGGAGGGTTGGACTAGTTTAAATAAATGTGATGGTGCTGAAGACAAGAGAATTAAGAAGAAAGTAATGAGAAGACCCTTCCAGAAATGCTGGTCAATTTTATTGCCCCTCTGTCTTTGCAAGGCATGAAACTTTGCAAGTCATGAAACTTCAAACAGAAGCTGTAAGATAAAATTAATGATTTGGTGATTTTATGACTAACTATACAGTAAGAACTAGTGTAAATGTTAGATTTTACCATTTTCATGCAGATTTTAATACTTAATTTGAATATTAATTTTCCCACACTATTTCATCCATTTCCTTTTTCACATTATCTGATATAAGAGGAATATAATGATATATAATGATTCCTCTTACATAAGAGGAACATAATGATGTTAACCTTTTCCATTGTCATTATTTTTCCCATTATTTAATTTACATTAAAATCTTCAATAAATAAAAATGAAAACACCCATGAACAATGAAAGGAAAAAGCTATTTAGAATTTTGTTATTTCACAGAGTGTAACAAAATGCAAAGTTACCATGTCCATTTACCTGTGCCTTGCACTCACTGATGTGTCTGGAAGGAGATTTAGATTGCAAAGCAAAAGTTTTGTTGCTGAATAAATTACATTATTTAGGAAACTGGTCAAATGCAAAATGTCACCAAAATGAAGTAACTCAGCAATTGAACATGTAAAAAAAATAGAACAAAGGAATTCAAAGCCTTAGTCCATTTTACTGCTAATAGGATTAACAGCAAGGGAAAACTACCCATGCAGAGGCTAAAATAAACATCAGAACAATGTTTTGGCTACAGGTCATGTAATTAGTGCATTGAAGCTATTTTAATTTGGTAAAATTGTGCTTTTAAATTTTCTTTAAATATATATATATCAGGTTGTTTTCCCAGATTTTTTAATTGTCAGCGGCTAGCAAATACTTTCATTTTAAAACTTTAGAAATGTAGAATGAAGTGGCAGAGTATTTGAGGTAGCAAGGACTTCATGGGAGTAAGCAGCCCATACTGGTATCATTTTTCTGTTACATACTTCATTTCTTTCAGTTAAAGGTAGAATTCTCTCCCCTGCCTCAGCTTTGTAGTTGAAAAATGAAAATCCTAGCCATGTCCATTTTGATTTGCTGTGACTGACAGAATACCCTCCTGGATACAGCTCTGGAAGCTGAGGCCATGAAGGAGAAAGAGGAAGTATTTTAAAGATGTGTTGTTTGAAGCTGATGGGCTGAGTTCAGGGCCAGAAACTCTGGATTTTTGATTCTAATTTTGATGTTAAGTTGCTGCCATGGGTCAACTGCCTAACCTGTTAATTCCTGCCTCTTATTTGCTACTCTAAATAGCTGCTCTGGTCAGTATGTGGGCAGCCAGGTCTGGGATGAATTTGTGGTGATCAGGGTGAAAGCGAGCAAAGATCAAGAACTGAAGAGATCATAAGGGGTGTAGTGCAAGAAGGAAGAAAAGACCCATGGTCAGAGGCTAATGTTCTTGATGTTGAACAAATCACATGTAACAGCTACAGGACAGGGCAGAAGTTCAGGCTGAAGAAACTGTCTCCACCATGGAGAGTCTGGGACAGGGAAGAAGCAAAACTGGAGCAAGGTAAGGAAGGCAGCCAAAGACAAGAGTGGCAGGGGTCAAAATCAGGAATTAAGGCCACGCATGAGGGTTTGGTCAGTCTGCCAGCTCTGAAAGCATCTCTGCTAGGAGCACTACTTGATATTATGTAGCCTATAGGTCTCTTGGGCTAGGGGTAGGTCCTCCTGTTTCCTGTTACTGTTTTTGTATGGATTTATTTCTAGCTTACAGAACAAAAGTGTTAGGCAGAGTGCAAAATAATGTACATTTCACAATTCCTGTGACACATATTTCAAGCATCTTCCTCATGTGTACACTGAAACGTGTAATTTAAATATGTTTCTAACTGTTGCCCCCTGTTTGTGGGTTACAAGGAGCAAGGTGCTTCATCCGTCATTTGTGTTGGCATTTGCCACTTGTTTATATTTTGCACCTGCAGTGCTGGCATACCACAGGGAGATAGATTGTGGAGAAGAATTTCAGCTAATGAAAAGAGATGCCTGAGAGAAAGGGGAGAGAAAGAAAAGCTCCCTGTCTTCCTGAGCAATGGAATGAATGTATCTGGATTTCCCCCTGTTTTCACAAAGCTGGTATTACCTTCTAGGAACTATGATCACTAGGAATGGGTCTTTTGAGATTTTTGTAATTAGCAAAAGATTCTTGGGAGGAAAAGATAAAGGAAACAATGTTCATGTTGGATGCTTTTCACAGTTAAAAGCAAGCTGAAAGAAAACATTTCTTATATTTTTCTATCCATTCACTTTTCTCTCCTAATCCCACGTTCAGTCTTCTATCTCTTTGCACTCTCTCCTCTTGTACAGCTGTATTTTCAGACCTCCTTAGATGCAAACTACCTACCTTCTAATCCTTTTAATTCAGAACCTTATCCTTCCTTTTTTAGTTCTTGTTAATCCATCTGTCACCAGCTTAGAAAAAACCCTACATCTCCAAGTGCCTGGAAGAGAACCTTCCTTTGGTTTCTACATCATTCCAGGTCACTCACAGAGTGCTGTTTCTTTATCTGTTTGCCTCCAAGAACAGAGACAGTATTACCTGCTTCTCTGCTCAATAACAGTTCTTGCATAGCTATGGGTTTTTAAACTCCAGTGCATTGCTCTGGGATCAGGTGTGTACAGGGATTATTATTATTTTTTTTTTAAGTAAAATAAAAAGTAGAAAATGTTAAATTTGAAATGTCATGATACTTTCCAGATTTTCCTTGTTGGAGACCTTTCATTAAACTAGATTGTATAGGTCTTCCAGTTTAGGGAGTTCATCCCATTCCTGCCTTACCCACTGCCAAGGTACGGATTCTTCCTTTCCAATTCAGAACTGTTCATTTGGTGATAGGAGTAGAACTTAGCTTATTCAATGCTAATGTGTTCTGATTTTTGGAGAGAAAGAAAGGCAGTTTAAGTCTTGTTCTTTCACAACTGCAAGGACAGTTTTCTTTTTCAGATATGCTAGTACTGTTATGAAGTTCTGCTTTGGCTTCCTTCATTCACTCAACATCAACAGATTCCACCACAGACACAATGTCATAGGTACATCTTGTATCTGATGGCAGGGGATTTGGAACTAGATGATCTTTAGGTCCATTCCAACCCAAGCCACTCTATGAGTCTGTGAAAATCATGCAAGCCTGTTGCATAGGTAATTGAGGTTTAGTGGAAAAACAGAACAGCAGAAGCAAGCAAAACAATTTGCCACTGCTGGGAAAAATTACAGCTTTTCTGAGTTTTCCCGAGTAATTTTATAATACATGTTTTGAATTCCAAGAGTATGAATGAAAACGTGCTTAAATGAGAGCCTGCTCTATCTGCTTTATTAACCTGTGTGGAAGTAAAATGGTATAAAAATTCAAACTGAAAATCTAAAAGGTGGAAAATGAAATTTGGTTATTCTGTTTCTTGAGTTCAGTTATCTACCTGTACTTCCATATAGAGGCAAAGGTTCAATAAATCTCACTTCTAAAAATAGGAATTATTTGCTTTCATACTTGCCCTTTGGATGAAATAAGTAACTTTTCTCTGCATGGTAGAGCTAAACTAAGCTTATGTTCTCCTACTTTAGCATGAGTGCATGCTTAATTTGTTGGATAGTTCCACTGAACTCACGAACTGCTTGTATGCCTAAGTATATTCAGAATTGTTTTAATTTTTCAGAATGAAGTTGTTTGAAATAATCACTTGTGTTGGCCTGTAGGTCATCTGCATAAATAGAACACCCAGAAGCTGAAAAATCATTCATTCTGCAAAAGCTCTTTTGCTTTGGGATGAGGAAAATGAGTAATTAGAACCAGAAGTTTAACATCCTTGGCTTAATTGGAACAAAACCATAAGATTGTGAACTCTCTGAGTTTGAGAACATTCTAAGAGGGCTAAGAACTGTAAATTTCAGGAAATCCTTTTCCAGTTAAGCACTTTTAAGATCAGTAAAGTGTAAAACTGAGGTACAAGTAAATAAAACAGATGTTCACTGCTTTTTGTGTTGCACTGTTTTCTATCTGTTGTAAACCGTTTGGGCTGCAGATCTTGGGGGTACGGGAGGGCATCTAATCTTTCCCCTGTTTCTTGTGAGGTTTTGTAGCATCTCTCTAGGGGATATTCTTAAATATCTGTTGGAGGAGACGGTATACTTGATGAATGGATTGTTTGTCAGCAGTAGTGTGGGAAGTTTTGTATGTCTTTTTTTGTTTACCTGTAAATCAAGCTATTCTGTTGACACTGGATATGAATGACTCACTAAAGTCTGACATTCATGCTAATACTGAAGGTTTTCTTCTTGTAGACTATCCAAGATGTGAACAGTTATCATGTGCAAATGGAGCATGTTTTAACGCAAGCCAGCGATGTGATGGCAAAGTTGATTGCAGAGATTCTTCTGATGAAGCTAATTGCAGTAAGTACAACATGCAGAGTGATCTCAAACAAATGCACTTTATAGGCCCTCTTTTAAAGTAAAAGATCATAGCTTTCTGATGGATTTTCTGAGAGTCTTTCTGTGCTAAAATCTTTTTCAGCCCATGGATGTACCAGTACCCAGTTTCAGTGTGCTAATGGAGAATGCATCCCACGAGCCTTTATCTGTGACCATGATGATGACTGTGGAGATAGAAGTGATGAAAATTCTTGCAGTATGTTCCCTCCCCCCCCCTTCTTTAACTGTTTTATCAAGAAGAGGTTCAAGCAGACTGCTTCAAGTAGATTGCTTGGCCATAGAGCCATCAAAAGCTAGCCACTGTTCTACAAGGACTTTTTTTCTGTGGAAAGATACAGTTTTTTTAGGTTGTCATTGCTACTAAGTACCTGGGTGTGTGATTACTATTTGAATTTGCTGGATTCAGTGAGTTTGCTGCTTAACACATATAGTTTTTCTTCATGTTCTCATTTTCTTCATTTCAGAATGACCCTAATAATTCCATCACTCTGAAATCTCAGACACAGCTTTTTTGTTTGGCTCTTTTCTGCTTTTTTATTTTCCAGTAGATGGAATGGATCTTCTAGAATTATTCCCAGTGACTATTTTGTACAACTTTACAGACTGATAACTGTACAAATAGATGTACACATCCTTTAGATGTTTACGTAAGGTCTTTAATTTACTGTTCTGTTTCTGGAATTTTCTTGCTCATTCTTTTCTTCACATTCAGGGTATCCCAATTTATTGCACCTTCAGCCAAAATTGCAGCTGTAGAGTTTTCCCTTGTGTGAAATAGATATTTAAAAGGGTCCCCTACTGATTATAGGATTTAAGTTAGTTTTATATTCTGTGTTTCAGGAAGGCCACATATTGCCATTTAGTTGCTCTGTCCTACTAAGGACCTCACACCACTACGATTCCATACCACCCCCCAACTCACCCCCTCCAAATACGTCTCTTTGGCAATACTTGTCCTTTGGAGGACCCACAGATGTTTCCGAACTCTTAGCAGGGGAATGCTTCCCAACCATGGAGGGTTTTGACATAAATGTACATTGGTTTTGACTTTGTTTCTCTGAGTACAAGGCATACAAATATTTTACCTCCTGATGTCTTGAGTATCATCTTGTCATGTCCACCTTCAGGAGCCATGTTAATAAGGTGCTGTGCATCTAGTTGCATAATTAATTGAGAAATTTAGCCTTCCCTTTTGTTTCTGTAAAGAACCAGAGTATTCTAAAGTTCATACCATATTGCTATTTCTAACCTTTTAGTCACTTAGAGTAGTTTGATTTTCTGATATTTATTTCTTCAGCTTATGCGACATGCAGAGGCAACTTCTTCACTTGCCCAAGTGGCCGTTGCATTCATCAGAGCTGGATATGTGATGGAGATGATGATTGTGAAGATAATGAAGATGAAAGAGGATGTGGTATGTACTACTTCTAATGATTTTGACCAATCAGGTTGTTCTGAATCCTTTTCAATTCTATGAAAAGCTTAGAATTCCATCTTGATCTGTTTAGTTGTTTTTTTACTTAAGCAGTATTTTTTGTTGGGGTGTGTGAGAGTTATTGCTGTGATAATGAGTATGATGCAAACTAAGCTTAGCATATAGAAGCATCTTTTTATTTTACATTTTCTCTTGCATCTTTTGGTTTTTTTTCTAATAACCAAAATCAATTGGTTGAAAATGAAAACAACTCAGTTCTGCCAAGATTTGTCATGCAAGAAGCAGAAATTTTAATGAAAGAAAGTGTGAGCTATTTTTCTCTTTCACTGGCCTTTTCTATGATGAGCCTTATTCTCTTTATCCAGGCAGCCTTTGTGTGTTTTAAAACAACAGAACCGAAGTTCCATTTTTGGTGCAGCAGTTAGTCTAAACCTGAATCTTCTTCCTGTTCCTAGCAATGCAGAAAACTAAAAGGATTCACGTGTCTGCACAAGTATTGTTTGCATTGTACTTGAAAGATAAAAGAAAGCATGACAAGGAAGTGTAGATGATGCTTCTTTTATAGTCGTTTCCAGCTGTGTGCAAGAACCAGAAACGGAATAATGAAGAATAGAGATGCTTTAGGAAACTGTTGGGGAAGAAATTCTAAATATTTTTTGGAACATACACCTCAATTGTTCTTGCTTTTCTTTTCCATAGAAAGTGGTCGCGATGAATGCTACCCAGGAGAGTGGGCCTGCCCTGGGTCAGGGCATTGCATTCCGATTGGGAAAGTGTGTGATGGGACTGCAGACTGCCCTGCAGGAGAAGATGAAACTAATGTCACTGCGGGCAGACATTGCAGTATGTATTAGAATCAAAAGCATGCACGGAACAGCAGAAGCATCATCACTGATACCTTTTTGCATTCACCTTTTGTCTCTTGAACAACACTGAAATTTCAGAAGCTCACTATTTTTGTTGGCACTGTTTTGACCGGGGAGCCTGAAAGAGGCATATATGCTGTGAACAGCCTATTCCTTTTGTAAATCTATACATGATGTTTCACAAACAAGGATTTTTAATTTACTCTCCATATCCTAAAATCTGTTCAAGAAGGCAGGGAAATATGTGCTATTTGCCTTTTTTTGTTCAAATATCTCTCTTTTCCCCTTTTTATAAGTAAGAAGGAATGTTGTGTACTGATTGGAACACAGTGTTGAATTAACATATCCTGAGCCTTGGCTAAATCACTTAGATTGGAGTTTTCAAAAATATCTTTTTATCTGGGATATCTGATTCTCCAGTTAGTGGTATACTGGATTAGAAAATCCAGTAGAAATTGTTGGAGACAGTGAGCATGCATAATCCCTGTTAATTTCACTCTTATGAACATTGATTCCCTCTGAGTATCAGGAACAGGGTATTTTAAATTTTTAATTTATAGGAAGTGGAAAATTCCTATTAATAAAATCAAGCCTTTTAGAAGAGGAGGGCAGAAAAAATAATAGGAAATTAAAACATATTGTAAAAAAGTGTCTCTTCCTTTGCTGAGTGGTTTAGTAATAACATCAGATGTGGGCTGCAAAGCAAGGTGTTTAACCGACAAAACTGATGATGACAGGTGAAGAGGAAGGAGGTGGAAGTCAGCAAGTGCTTTCCAATCATAATTTGATCACCTATTACTGAATTGTTTATTAGGTGGTAGGACAAAGAAAAGGAGAAGTGGTGAAGGAAAAAGAAGAAAGAAAGAGAGAGAGAAGAAAGGGATAAAGAAGAGTTTCTCCATGGGCAGAACCCGACCAATACATACTAATATATTGGAGTAATATACATATTCTTCTTAGTATAATGTAGGAGTGGGTTTTTTTTTTTCTGCATAAAAGAGTAAATTATTAGGTTATGTGCCAACAGACAGAGCTCAAGAATGTGTTGCTCACAGGTAGGTCTTATGGAACCAGAGAAATATGTGTTGCATTGTAGATGGCTTCCTCTGTGCAGGTTTTTGCATGCCACTTAACCAGTGGTGGTTCATGCAAGATTGATGCTTATCCTTTAACTCTGTTCTGAAAACCTGTTGTAAACAGTAGTTTATCTTCTATCTTCCATTTCCTTGCCTGCCTGCCTGCAAGCAAATATGATTTCAAGGAAGTTTAGACATAATTTCTTGTGTAGATTTATTTTAAGAAGCTGTTCCTGAAATTGTAGACTTATCATAGAAAAGAATATAGCTTGGTAACTGTTAATAAGGCAAAAAATTGTTCTTCTGGTAATATATGTAATTGTATTTCTGAACTATTTTATTTCCTTTTTAGATATATCCCACTGTGCTGCTCTGAGTTGCCAGTATCGCTGTCATTCTTCTCCATCAGGAGGGATGTGTTATTGCCCTGCAGGATATACAATAAGTAGCAATGACAGTCGTACTTGTATTGGTAAGTGAAGTACAGTAATTGCAAATATCTAGTACCTTCTCACAGCTCATTGGGAAAGTTTGGACTCCAGGAAGACAAGTAAGTTCCAAATGGATGGAGGTACTGGCAAACAGAAAATCTCAAGAGTCATCAAATGAATAAATGTATAAGGAGTACAATGGCAGCATGTTGACATCAAAACAAAACAGAGAGATATCATAAATATCTCTTTCAATAAGATCGCTAAAAACATAATGAGAGCATGATTATATTTTAAAAAAATTTGCTCTTTGATGGCTCTTTTATTATAATTTTTGTTTTTACAGGTCTTTTAGTAGTTAGATGGGGACAGTGGTTTTGCTTCAGGGTTATGTGGTGTTGCGTGTCTGGAAAAACAGTTAATGATATTGAAGTGTTTGGTACTTTTTGGAAAGTGTCTGTTTATGAAGACTGTAGAACACTGTACGTGAAAAGGGTGCTTTGTATTTGCACTATGGAATGGCCGTATCTCCTATGATGTTACAGTATATACATTATTTACATGACAGTGAAGAGTATTTGGAAGAATCTAGAAGTAACAGAGGTATTTTGATGTTGCATGTCTATTCTGTAGCTGCTGTAACTTCGTAGTGCAAACTCTTGGTAGTACAAATTATTTTGGTAACTGGAAATAGGGTAACTTCAGAGTCATGAAGTTTAGCACTGCCTAATAAAAGAAACTAGGTAAATATGTTACAGGTTTCAACCCAAGCTATAGTGTTTGTGCTATTAAAGGTATTTCAAGTCCTCAGTCTCTAATGAGATTTCTGTATTTTCAAAAATACTGCTAGGGCTGTATGAGCAAGGCTGCTCTTACTAGAGAGAAGGAATCGGTGCACTGATCCAGGTACAAAGCTTATTCCATTCTTTTATGTGGGAAATACATGAAGGACACATTCACAAACCTGGTGCAGTCTCAATGAGTTTTCTGCTGTTCCTTGACTGTCCTGTAAACCAAACCTATCTATTTGATTCTGGCTTGTCAATATGAGTCAATGGATTTTGGTTTGCTGAGAACTAAGCATGTATTTGTAGTGGGAGCAAAACTGGTTATGAGGGAATGACTCACAATCAGTAATATATAATTCCAGATCTTAGTTTAAATCAATGTTACTGGTTTAACACCAGAAGAATGACACTACAGAGGCAGTGAAGTGTGTTACTTTTCGAAACCATAATATTTTCAATTTATCTTCTCTTTGTTTGCTTGTGGCTCATTATATACTGAAGGTTTTTAACACATACAGAAGCTGGAATGCTACTGAGAACAGCATTTTTTCAGGACCAAAATGTAGACTCTACCTGTGTGGTATTTGCATGCCAAAGTGAACTTCTTTGTACTTCTTGCTGGCTAGTTCTGATGCACAGCCAACTTTTAATGGAAGTCAGACACCTGTTAGCACAGTACCAAGGCTGAGATAATAAACGCCACCCTCTAGCAAGACTTACTGGCTTGAGCACTGCTCTAACATAAAGGTGGAGCTCTCCTTCAGAGTGGGCTTAAATCCAGCTGAGTACATATGTGCACAGTGTGCAGATCTGTTGCAGGGAGAATACTGCAGAGACATGTAGCCATTGTAATGTCTAAAGGCAGAGACAATGACATCCCTTCCAATGATTTTTTTTTTTTCTCCTGACAGGTGTGGGGTATTTGGGCTGGTTGGGGGGTGCAGGTAGCTCCCTGGGCAGCAAGCATTAGTTGTTTTGTGATCCAGAAATAGAAAATTGAAACATTTGTAGAAAACTGCAGAAAACCTCTTTTTCCCGTGCTAGTGTTGCAAACAGATAGAAAGAAGAGAGGACAAACTTGCAGCTTCCCAGGTACAATATCATCCCTTTTATGCAAAGCATTGTATATAAATATGTCTTACTCACTTAACAGATTTTGATGACTGCAAAATGTGGGGTGTCTGTGACCAACTGTGTGAAGATCGTGTGGGACACCACCAGTGCCACTGTGTGGAAGGTTATTTCCTAGAGCATCATCGGCATTGTCGGGCCAACACTTCAGGTTAGTGTGCAGCCTTGCAAGTCTCTTGCTGTTGTTGGACTAACGGGTAGAGCTAAAGAAAATGGGGCAGTTGGCATGTCTATGCCATACAACTGTGTTTAACTTAACTCTGGCCTTAAGTACTTATGGTGAGAACAATATTCAGAATGTCAACAAATATCAAGAGACTCTGCATCTGCTGGCACCGGTAGGGTGGTGGAGCTGACTGCTTCATCAGGGCTGCTTCTCCTCAAAACCATGTCTTCTGGACTGTAGCACTTTCTCAGCATTCTTGACTTCTGCAGAGTTGGGAGGTCATTGTCAGGGTACTCCTTAGTAGGCAAAATCTTGCTCCTGTGGGAGGCCATTTCCTCACCTGCTCTCTGTGAAACTCTAGAAGGACTGTGCCATGCAAGGTTTTGCTGAATAGTGAGCTCAAACACTTGTCGATGAGAGAAACTACACTTCTGGCTTCTAGTGTCCAGAGTCTGAACTCTGCAAGAATGCTTGCCTCACACAGAGTGTGGTTCCCCATCAACAGTAGGCAGCTGGTTGTTCACCTCCTGCTCTGAAAGCAGGCCCCAGGAAGCTCTTCTTTGTGGAGATGTAATAGCCTAACAGGCTTTTGTGTGAGGCAGGTGTTCCTGCCTGCAGCAACTCGGTGGGAATGGGAGTCCCTGCTTGGCACAGCTGAATAGATGTCTGGCTTCTTAGAAAAGCATGAGCTGCGCTGTTCCCTCCCCCTTCCTTCTTTCTTCAGCCACGTCTGCAGAGCAGTCATCATCTTGCAATTTTCTAAGCATGTCCTTAAAAAATGGGGAATTTCTTGAGATAATGAAATGTGCTTGACTGCCTTAAGACACATGTGCCAGCACTGGGAAAGATTGTTCTGTTTCCAGAAAAATTCTGGATCTTTCACAAAAAGCTTTCCATTCAAATTAGTGTGACTTTTTGGCCAGTGAGTTGTTTTTTCTATGTTATTAATGGGGGTGTTTCGTACCTGCTCTAAATCAGTTTCTCTCGATTCATTTTGACTTGAACTGGGGAGGAGTTTGTATATAGGGTGAATAGGATATGGACTTAAAATAGATTCTGTCAGACTTACACCAAGCCTTTCAACAGACATCTACTTTGAAAGTGAGCTTTCCTTCGGGACTTGCTGGCATCTCTCTTCTATTGTAAGATATAGCAAAGATCTTCTGATGAGATGAGAAAATGAAGAAGGTGGATAGGATAGATCAGTACATAAAAAGATAAGAAACATGGCCTGCCTGCTAGAATCAAGGAATACCTGAATCTCCAGGGGCAAGAGAATCTTAAGAATGCCTATACTTTTGATTAAGGGAGATAAAGCAAGGATATCGAAGAGTAGAAATCGTCTTGGAGTTTAGATGCACAGGAGTTTTGTACAAGTTTTACCTGGTAGGGCTTTAAATTACCTATTCCTGCCTGGTTTGCTCCAAGCCTAGAAACCAAAGGCAAATCAAAGCAGTCAGGTACTCACTTAGAAACATTTATACAGATTGTAATCTGAGCATCTATTTAAACCTTTGTGTCCAGTGTGTATGAACCAGTATGTACATATTTCAATGCCTATTTGCAAAATAGCTTGTCTGAAGAGTAGTCATATATTTGTAACTCCTGCTTTCAGCTGGTGTTGCATCAATTATTTTTTCCAATGGCCGTGATTTACTGATTGGAGATCTTCACGGAAGAAGTTTTCGTACTTTGGTGCAGTCACAGAATCGTGGGGTTGCAGTTGGAGTGGACTTTCACTTTTACCTGCACAGAATCTTTTGGACTGATACAGTACAAGATAAGGTGGGTAGGAATTTCAAGAAGAACATATTTTTGTGTGCATGGAAGTAGAGAAGTGCAGAAGTCAGAATGTGTTGATAGGCCTTCATTTTTGAGAGCAGAAACTGGCTGTATTTTTGTTTTCTAACAAAAAACCTCCTTGAAATGTTTTATGTTAATAACTGCGTTTTTCAAGCTATACTATTACATGCGACATATTAAACAAAGAATCCTATTATATGGGCATGTCTTGAGTAACTTTAATTTTACTCGAGATGGCGTCCAAAAAACTAATTAAGAGAAATAGTAGACATTCTTTCAAAACTGAACAAATTTTTCTTGGTAATTTTTTGAAACATGATCATTTAAAATGTAAAAGCTGTGTGCCTTCCAAGATGATAAAAATCAGATTTCTTCATATATTTCAAATGGCACTGTAATTGAGCTTGGATAACAAATATTGACAGTATTTTGTATAATAAGGCAATATTTTCTTACCTTTTTTTTGAAGAGGAAATATTTTAGCTTCAAGATACGAGCTTTAAGCTTTTTAACTTCAAGTAAAACACAGTAATTTTAAAGAACAGTTGGACTTCACCCTTGTTCTTTTTCTTTATGCATAACTTACTTAAACAAATGCTTAAACTCCACAATCTTCATCCCCATGCTGGTTGTTATGCAGAGTAAAGGGGAATCTTTGTCCTGCCTCCTGCTGACAGCATGTGTGGATCAATTTGGTGTCACCATCAGTATTCTGAACCTACACCTAAGCTGTAAACTGTGGTTTCTACTACAGTTACACATTGGTTCTGTTGGAAAGCAGACTGAATGGCTGTCAAGTAGGACAGGATTTGTATGAACAGCTTTTTACTTGTTCATAATTTTGGCCTTTTTATTTTCACTGCAGTGGGTTCCCATTACTGCAATTGTATTGACAGTGGCTGAATTAAGTTAGGGTCAAATCTAGACTTTCATCAAACAGGAGTTTTATACTATCTCTGTAAAAGATACACACAAAAGATACTATGGATTTTTTTCACTGCACACCCCAGATGGCCAGGACTGCCTTTTTATCTGCCCCAATATAGTTAAATCCTAATTAATGAATTAGGATTAATTAATCTAATTAAGTTCTAGCTGGAGTACACAGATTAAAACAGTGACACTAAGAATATTCTTATAAGATGCATATTGCCACCTGATGTCTTAAAATAAAAGTATTATTAGGGGCTTTGGTTTTAGTTGGTTTTTTTTTTTTTTTTTTTTTTTCTTTAAGATGTGAACTAAACCAGAAAATTATGGGTTGTGTTCTGTGTCATCTTTATCTCATTTAGTGTACTGTCTGATAACCTAATACCTATAAGCTCTTCCATCAACAAGGTTTCCAAAGAACAGAATAGACAGTTAAATGATTTGCTTGTTTATTGTTACCTGGACCTGAAGAATGTTTAAAATGATATAACTATTTAAACTCTTAGTTTTCTTGCATATATTTACTTGTGGTAATCTGTATTTTCTTTTCAATACATTCCAAACCTCATGATGTTGCTTCAAAAAACAGCGATAATGATTCCTAGCTTTTCATGCTACCCAGTGTTTCAGTCACATGATTACTGCACATATAAAATTGTGTTTATATTGCTTACCTCATGTAGCTGTTAGCTTACTTGTAAGATAACGCTATTGCTTCTTAAACATGACGCTTTAAAATAGTTTTAAATAAAGGAGACCTCCTTAAATAAAGGATCCTTCGCCTTTCTGTCTGGACAGAAAGAGCTTTCCTTTCTTCCCTTTGCAATTTCCCTGGAGGGGTTGGTGCAGTAAGAGCTCCCCCTCTTGTTTCTGCACTAGTGCGAACTTTGCTAAAGCATGTTCATTTGTCTTCAGATAATGAAAATACTGGGGTTTGGATGCACTTTCCTCATCTGATTTGTTTGTTTGTTTTGTTTCTTTTATTCCAACAATTTGTCATGTATGCTAAAGCACGAGGCTGTTTTATTCTGTTACCTTGTCCATTTAGCAGAAATGGTAGTTGAAGACAAGCCTCCTGTAGTTTTCCCATTCTTTTGTAAATTTTGCAAAACTCTCTAAGCTGAGGAATAGCATCGTTGGTAACTTGGTTGTATCTAGTGGCTAATTGTGAATCTGTGCTCAATGTGATGATAAAAGGCAAGTGCCATGTAGCATGTGATTAGCAAAATATCACGTGGGCACTGACAATATTTGTATTGTTTTCAGGTTTTTTCTATTAATATTGATGGCTCTGATTTCCAAGAAGTTTTAAATGTTTCAGTTGACACACCTGAAAATCTAGCAGTAGATTGGGTTAACAATAAACTATATGTGGTCGAGACCAGTGTGAACAGAATAGATATGGTTAACTTGGATGGAACAAACCGTGTGACTCTTATTGCTGAAAATCTTGGTAATCCGAGAGGAATAGCACTCGATCCGACTGTTGGGTAAGTTATATGTGTCAGGTAATGGTAAAAGATGTCATAAATTCCTTTATTCTCATGCAAAAGGAAGAGAACTAAGAAATAGTTAGGGTGGTCATTTCAGAATCAGATATAAAAAGTTTGAAACATCTAAAGTCTATCCTAATCTATTCTACACCTTAAATTTTTTGGGGGGTGCTGTGTGCTGCTTTTATTCCCAAAGTGCAGAATCTCTCTCACGGCCAGTTGCATGCTCATGAGGAGCTCTGAAAACAGAGTAACTGTGGAATTACCCTGCAGAATACTAGAAGTTACCCTGAAAGATTTCTGTTGTGATACTATCCACAGACCTCCTACTATCTGAAATAAAGCAATGGAGTGAAGCCAGGAAAGCTGGTCTCTCCCAGCCTGTCAGGCTTCAAAAATGCATGTGAACCATGTAAGCTTGGGTCCTCAGAGAATGGGGAGATGAATTTTATGTAACTTGCAGCAATGGATGCTGCTTTCATGATGCATCTATTTGTCACTGGTTTCCTTCTAGCAGTGCCTTTAAGTCTCTATTTTACTAAGGAAACTCAGTATTTCTGAGGTCTTTTGGGTGAAAGTATGTTTCATTCTAGGTTCATTCTATTAAAAAAAATGCAAATTACTTCTTGGGCAGAAGGTATAAAGTGTGTTTTCATAGTATGCTAGCTGAAAATTGAGCTCTGTCCTGAATGGGCGCTGGTCTTAAATTCCATGTAAAATGTTGCGGTTTTGTAAAATCTCAAGTAAACATGGGACTTTTTTGTTGTTTCTTTGTTCGTTCTTTTTTTTTTCCTTTATAGTTATTTGTTTTTCTCAGACTGGGATAGTCTGTCTGGTGATCCTAAAGTGGAAAGGGCCTTCATGGATGGTACAAACCGTCAGGATTTGATAAAAACAAAATTAGGCTGGCCTGCTGGAATAACTCTGGATATTGTATCAAAGAGACTTTATTGGGTTGACAGCCGGTTTGATTACATTGAGACTGTAACTTATGATGGGCTTCAAAGGTATGAGAAATATTATTCCTTGGAGGCTAAAAATACACTGATTATTTTGTATCTAGTTCAAAGAAAGATTTATCTAACAAAATGAGAGCCACAAAGGATGAAAATTGCAACATAATGAATGTGATGCACCTTGATATCTATGGTATCATGCTACCTCTCGACAATCCTTATTTCCTCCATCATTCTTTGTGCTTTTTCTACCTAATACCTAAAATACCTATTGCACATCTTTTATAATGTACTTTTTTATAGTCCAACATTACAGTACATATTTTATAGCATTTTCTTTTTATTATTTTTGAATTATACACATTGTCTTCCCTCACAATTTCTTTGCATCTTTTTCCTGAATGAATTTATTTAAAATACTCCACTCTAAAGCACCACTTCTTGTAATGGGTGTTAAGTGCTCTTCTTACATTTTATGATTTTTGCTGTCAGAAATTAAATCTTCACCCACTCTGTTGTGATGCTGGGCAAACTATATCACAGCATGCAAGAAAGAAGTCCTTGAGTTTTTATGGGACCGTGTCTTCTAGTATAGTGTTTAGATGCCTGCTTATCTCTGCATCTGTGATTGGCCTCTGTTATTCAAGCATAAGAAAAAAGTTGTCCCCTTTTAGCATGTCTCCTATGTATTGAGGTGAAAAGCAGTCCTCTGCCCATTTGACATATTTCTCTCTCAGTGTATTTTTTCACTTGCAAAATTATAAAGATAATCCTGATATCTTTCCCCCTTTATTATGGGTTTCGTAAGACAAGAATGTGTTCAGTAAAATCTCTGGTTTTTGGAAATAAAAACTTACTACTCACAGCAACACCAGAAATCTTGCAGATGTTGTGCAATGTGCAAGAGGCAACTGCATAGTCTAAAAAGAATGTTAAAATACAGCTTATTGTCCACTTGTTTCACATCTTGCATGTCTACAGCATGAACCTAAATCATTCAGGAAACTGTTAGAGCTGCAGAACCCATCTGATTTTGTAGACCTTCCGTCATGATTCCATGAAAATAACATTTGTGTTGTTATGTGTTGTGTGAGGACTTAAATGTCTCTGTCCTCTGTCTCCTAATATTTATCCAGAAAAATACCATCACAATATCTTACATAGAATAGATACAGTTTATGAGCATTTGTTTTTTACATTTTAGTGATTAGATTGAGCCAAAAAAAGTGGTTTTTTTGCTGGGTTTTTTTTTTTTTAATTGATTTCATAGAAAAATTTCTTTTTCTCCAGCAACTGTTGCAGACAATATTTTTACAATCAAGGTTTCCTGAATGTTTCGAAGTGCTACCGATGTCTTTGATTACCTGTTTGGCCTCTTTCTCTAATTTTCTCTGAGTAATTGTGAAACTTTTCCTACATTTTTGAGTCATCAACTTTACTCACTGTATTTTCATGGAAATTGCTAACACTTTTGATTGCTCTGTTTTCACTGCTGTATCTTTTATGTTAATGTACCCTCTATGTTTAGCTTAATCTCTTTAGTTCATTTGGACTTTTTCATTTGTACTTTGGCAGCTGCGGTGTAGAAGCAAAAACTAGTGAATGAATAATAATTCTATATTCTTTCCTCTGTTCATAAAGTTATTTTCTAGGTAATGTTTTGTAAATAATTTTTAAACCATCTTTGTAACAGGAGAACAATAGCTCATGGAGGCTCGCTGATTCCTCATCCATATGGAATCACTTTATTTGAACACAACGTTTATTTCACTGACTGGACCAAAATGGCAGTGTTGAAAGCTAACAAGTTTTCAGAATCTAACCCTCAAGTGATCTACCAGTCTTCACTGAGACCTTACGGATTGACAGTTTACCATGCTGCCAGGCAGCCATATGGTAAGACAGTAAGTAGATTCTTAAAGGAGGTTTATGAGCTATCTTACCAAAAGTTGGTAAAAAATATGACAGACTGTTATTTTGCTGTAAAGAACTAATAATTACAATGCATAAATTTGTATTGTAGAACTGGACTGGTTTTCATCACACAGTGCTTTCATCCAGGTCCTGTAGCTAATGAACTGTCAAATACAGCATTTTTGAGTGGTGGGACTTATTAAATGTATTGATATTTGTAAGAGTCAAACTTGTGGTTATTAGCAATATTCTTTTCCTCATCACTGCAAATGAGGGTACAGTTGCAAAAGGCTACCAGTGTGAATGAATTCTGTGAGATATGACTCAGAAGTAGAACTATATGCAGAAAACTGTAGCCTTTAGCTTAGATTGTGGCCTCAGTGCTGTGCGCTGATTATCGCTGTACAGAGCTGAATACCTTGAATGCTGGTTAGCTGTGATGTGATTGCAGTGCACTCCAGGGTAGAACTGGTGGTGTATGATTTCCATGTGATGTAATTCCCACAGAGTCCATGTGATTTGTAGCAGATGTTGGAAAGAATCCAGAAAAATCAGGATAATGATGCCATTAGATTAAATAGATGAAGATATAATCCTTTCTGCATTATTTTACAGTAAGAAATCCCTGCGGAAATAATAACGGGGGGTGTGAACAGATCTGTGTTCTCAGCCACAAGACAGATAATGATGGACTAGGTTATCGCTGCAGGTGCATACTGGGCTTTGATCTACATGTAGATGGACGACATTGTGTTGGTAAGAAAATGCCTCATTCCATTAGCTCTAGAGTTATTTCTAGAACATTTTTCCTCTTTTCAATAGCTTTGTGTGTTCAATACACCAAAGACAACGTTTTTCCATCACAACTCTTGCTGACAGCTTTAGATGTAATAATTTCTGCTGATGTTCATTTCAATCCACATCAACTTAAACTAACCACCTTTATGAGCATTTTAAGAAAGTTAGAATCATTGAATGGAATCATAGAATCATTAGGGTTGGAAAGGACCTCAAGGATCATCAAGTCCAACCTTCATCCTAACATCTCTCTATCC
>JAAGNO010028325.1:0-11045 GCA_033439905.1 Ceryle rudis | reverse complement strand
TGCAAAGGGTTGCAGATGGCCACATAGCGGTCATGTTTAATTTCATATAGCTGGCGATTGCCCAGCTCTGCAGTCTATCCACATCTCTCTGTAAGGCCTCTCTGCTCTTGAGGAAGTCCACAGCTCCTCCTAGTTCAGTAACAATGAGTGACTTAAATGTTTATCTGGAAAAAAACCTGGCATAAAATACTTAGCTTTTCTATCATTTAGGGAGAAGTAGACAAGCAAATAGTTGCCTCATTTGCTCACTTTTTGCTAATTTATTTATTTATGCTAATCTCCCTCTTTAAAATGCTGTACCTTCTTTGTGCCTTTGTTACTCATAAAAAAAATATCTCAGCCCCTTCTCCAAGAAGGATGCATTCAGACAGAAATAAATAATGCATACTGTCTAATTTAATATTAAACCAACCACATCATGTCTGACTTTGAAAATCTAGAATGCAGAAATCCACCTCTTACCTAGTAAGGCTTAATCTGTAACTAGCGGAGAGAAAGAAATATTTTCTTAGAATTTAACTCATGGATGAGATAAATAATTCTTCTGGAATTCTTGTTTCTCTCTGTAATGATTACAAACAGTCAACAATTAATTAAAATATAAATGGCTACTTGTTAAGCATTTTAATCTGCACATATGAATACCTCCAAAGATGGAATGATTATACTAGCTCAGCAAGAAACAGGTGACAATTTTTAAAGGGAAACAATGAAAAAAATTAAAACTCACTCATCAGTTACTGTTCAATTGTTGTCCCTTCCTACAGGCAACAAACTGCATCAGCTTCTTAGGCTATCTGTGAAGGGCCAGTGAGTTATTGAAGCTTCAAACCAGAAAATTACCTGAGAGAAAAACAGTGGGTGAACTTGTAATACTTGCTCTGCTCATCCTGTTTAAAGAGGTAAAGTCCCTTCCTGTGATGAACTGCTCATGCTGTTTCAGGTAGTTCCAGGCCTCAGGGTACAGTCTATATGCTATTTCACTGTTGCAATCCACCAAGTAATGAAGGAGTTTCAGCTTTATATTGCAGCACAGGTAAAGTCTGAGGTAAAGGTATTTGCTTTAGCTGCTTGTGTACAAAGGCTTCATCTACAGTCAAAAGGAAGATGTGTCCTCATGGACAATTTCATCTAAAGCATCTTAGACATTCAGATTAGGCTGAACTGTGCCAGTCCACACAGGTAAGAGATTGTTGCCTACTGGCGAAGGGTAATAAGAAAAAAAACAACCCTCAGTTGTAGGGTTGTGTTAGTCCTAAATATGTCAGCCTAATGGTAGGAATCTAAATCTGAGTCCACCTGAGTTGGTGGAGAGAATATACATCCGGGCTTTACTATGGGCTAAACCTCTGAGAAAAGAAAGAGGTCACCACTACAGCATTTACACCTTAGAGAGGTAGGTCAAGTTGGTAGACAACTGAACTCCATGATAGACTTCAGACATAGAACTCTAACTTCAAGTAGAGAGACAATGATGTGTATTACCTGTAGATTCTTTATGTACATGCTACAAGACATTTGCCAAATTAACTCAATGCGGTAGGATATTTTCACCCTTTAAATGCCAATGGTCAGACTTAAAAAGATTAAAAAGGTACTGCATTACAATGTAAAAGGACAATTATACAGTTCCTGGCACATTGGGTGTACATGGCAAGGGGTTTTTTCCCCACAAATAGTGGGGAGATTCAGCTCATGGAAAGTACACACTAGACCAGGTGTATCCTGGAGGACTGCAGCCACCAGGGAGGACCCACAGTGGAGCAGTGGAAAATTGTGAGGGTGAAGGAGCAGCAGAGGCAAACTGTTATGAACTGATGCAAAAAAGGGTTACTGGGCATAGTCAGCATGGATTACCAGAGTCCTGGAACATGCTGGCCAGAGATGAACTCTAGAGAGATTCAAAACCCACATGGATGCCATCCTGTGCAACCTCCCAACATGAATGAGAGAATTCATAAAAGTGAGAACATCACGTAACTCATGGCAGATCAGAAGTAGGATAAGATCTGCTTGGTGTGCAAGCAAGGTGTTTGGGCTCAAGTCAAACCTTTTGCAACAGTGGCTCCTCTGTGATGTTTCCCAGATGTGATGCATTGTGCAGCTTTCTTCTTTTCCACTTGCTTGACTTGTTTTCCTAGATTTTTCAGGATACAAATGTAGACCTTGCTGAAGTTGTATTTTTTTTTTCTCTTTTTGGATGGCACCTATTAATGTGATGAAACCAGAGAACCAAAGCATCACTACTCACTTCTTACTTTTGGGGCTTGCCTTCCATGGTAAGATGCTGCTCCTATTTTTCACACTGATTTCCATTACTATCATGGCCATCTTGATAGGGAACTTTCTAATTGTCTGCACACACCCATGTACTACTTCCTAAAGGATCTTGCCTTGACAGAGATCTGCTACAGTCTGAGCATTGATGCTCATGATTCTACTGGGAGAGAGAAAAATTATTTCCTTCACAGCTTGTGCCTTGCAGCGCAGCAGGTTATTCTTTCTGTCACCTGTGAGTGTTTCCTCTTAGATGTTATGGCTTATGACAAACAAGCAGCACTATGCCATCCGTAGCATTTTACCACTATGATGAACAGGGATCACTGCTTCAACATGGCTCTTGGGTCTTGGCTGTCTGGTGTCCCTGCAGCTTTGGGCTTCACCACATGGTTATTTACCCTGACTTTCTATGGGAGAAATACAGTCAATCATTTCTTTTGTGAAGTTTCTCCAGTGTTGAATTTGGTGTGTGAAGACATGGCCTTGCTGGAACTACTGATTTTTCTACTTTTTCTGATTTTTTATTGCTATTGTCATAATAGCGATGATTCCCTTTTCTCTAATAGCCATCTCTTCTTACCTTTGCATTATCCATGCTGTTCTTCAGATACCCTCAGCTGTGGGCCAGAAGTGAGCCTATTCCACCTGTGCAGCTCACCTGCTGGTAGTGACTTTTTTCTACAGCACAACTCTCATCATTCATCTGCTACCCAAGTCCAGCCTCTCATCCAATATGAACAAAGTGGTTTCCATGTTGTACACAGCTGTCACTCCCATGCTCAACCCCATCCTCTACAGCTTGAGGAATCTGGAAGTCAAGCAAAGCCTGACGAGATACATTGACAAGTGTTTACTTTGGCTGTTTTTTCTCCATCCAAGGGGTGGATTTCTTGTAGCTGCACAGAACATAAATGTTTCCCTAGTAAAAAAGAATTAAGTGGAATTTATGAATGAAGTGAAATGCCTTTAACAATAGTTTGATGGTAAATTCATAAAATATCTGGCCTTTTCTACTTAACATATTAGAATAAATTGTTGTTGCATCTCTGGCCTTGTAAATAAATAAGTAAACCTGAATCAGTGTAGGAATATTACAGAAGTAGATTATAAAATTCTTATTCTCCCTCATCAGTCTAGCTCCATAAATATAAAATATCTGTAGCTTGAAAAAAAATCAAAAGAAGCATTTGTTTTCCCCTTCCATCAAGAAGAAGTGATAGCCTGAACTTCTCCCTCCCCTAAAAAAACTCCTCAATAACAAGTTAGGAAACAAGTTAATGCCTTATGATTGGAGGGGAGGAGCTGTGTCCTGTGTGAGTGTCCTTCCTAGTGATGAAAGAGACTAGATTCTAGTCTAGACTTGACCTCTTGGGTTTTTTTCTTCTCAGAACAAAATTCTCTTTCCCATACTAGCTGGTAACTTGCTCAGTTCAAAACAGAAAGAGTAAACTGAAACATTGCCATTACCCTGCAGCAGCTTTGTTTTAATTAATGCCTTTTTCATGTAGGCTGAAATAAAGCCATGGGAGGGGATTGTTTCTAAACTCGTTGAACCTGACACTTCTGTCTGATTCTTCTTCTGGCTTGCCAGATGGAGTGTTAAGTATTTCATGTAAAGAGAAATGTGACTTGTGCTTCTATTTTCTCTCTGCTTATTTCCATCTAATTTCAGCCCCAATTCTGGTGTTGCTTATATCTGAGCAGTACTTTCTCTTCCAATTTGTGCAAGTGATACATAATTTACATCACCATCTCTTTTACCAGATGAAACAAATGCACTCTACTACACATAAAAAGGACAATTACACAATCCCTTGTGTATTGGGTGTACCTGGTGAAGTTTTGGTAGTGGGGAAGAGCAGCTCCTGGAAAGCACAAACTAGGGCATGTTTATCCTGAAGGACAGCAACCCCCAGGGAGGACCTGCAGGGGAGCAAGGGAAAAACTTGAGGAGGGAGGAGAAGCAGAGACAAACTGTTACAAACTGACTGCAACCCCCCATTCCTCATACTCTCTGCACAGCTTGGGGCTGGGAGGAGGTAGAAGATTTCAGAGTGAAGGTGAGCCTGGGAAGAGACAGGTGGGAAGACGGTGTTTGACATTTGTCTTTGTTTCGCACCATCCAGCCTATTTTAACTGACAATAAATTAAATTAATTTTCCTCAAGTCCAGTCTGTTTTACTTGTGGTGGTAATCAGTCAATGATCTCCCAGTTCTTATCTCTGCTCAAGAGCTTTTCCATCTTATTTTCTCCTCCTTTCCTGTCTTATTGTGGAGCAAGCATGAGAAAACAGCGGGGTGGGAGTCTGGCTGCAGTCCAAGGTCAACCCAACACAGCAGTATAAGATACAAGTGTGGGTGAGAGGGGATTTGGGGAATAGGAAACAGATAAAATGGGAAATAAAAACTAAGGTATTGGATAGAAGGATGAACTATTTTAATGCAGTGTGGGTTAGGTAAGTGGAAAAGTTGGAGTAGGCTATAGAAACAAAACAATGTGTGAATGGAATGTTCAGATACTTGGGATGCATCAGATAAATGTTGGACCTAAGCCTGATACAGGTGGTATGGAACAAGGGGTGGAAACTGTGCTGTGCCTGGCTGGAGGGGAGTTAGTCTTCATAGCAGCCTGTGGGATGTGTGCTTTGCATTTGTGGCTGAAAAGCTGATTATTTTGGCTATTGCTGAACAGTGCTTATATAGAGTCAAGTCTTTCTCTCCAGCCCCACCCCCCAAGAAAGACCAGTAGGCTGAGGGTATGGAAGAGGCTGAGAGGGGACCCAGCAAGGACAGCTGACCCAAACTGACCAAAACAATATTCTATAGTATAAGATTATTTGGTCACCAGTAAAAGCTCAGGGAAGACAGGAGGGAGGAGCATATTGATGGTTAAGGTGTTTGTCTTCACAGGCAACACCTGGTCATGCTGGGTCCCTGATTTCCAGGAAGTGGCTGGACACCTGCCCCATGATAGGAAGTAGTGAATTAATTCCTTTCTGACTTGTGTATAGAGCTTCTTCTCTCCTTATTAAACTGTCTTTACTTTCATCCATGATTCTTTTCACTTCACTTGGGTTTTCTCCCCCTGAGAGAGGTGAGTGGGCAAGATGTAGGATGCTTATCTAGTAGCAGAAAATGTAAAATTAATTTTGCAATTAACCCACTCCATCAAACTATATTCCACATTTACTTTTGTGCTAAGTAAACCACTTGTGCTTGCATAAACATTTTGCCAGTTGAAACATGGGGTCCTGAAGCTCCTGTTTGTGGTACTAGGCTGGCTAGTACCTAGTCTGAAGTCACTGCCTCCTACCCCACCTGACACTTTGGTTGTCATTTGGACAGTGTGAATTTCTGCCCCAAACACAGGGAATAGTCACAGGCCATTAACCAAAGCTAGCAAAGGCAGAGTATATACAGGCTGTGTGGTGAAACAGTTGAACACCTTTGTAAGGACATGTGGAAGGGCAGTGCCTACTCCTTTAGAGGTACCTGGTCAAGGACCTTTTTCAATGCGACAAGGGTTGAGAAGAAAGTGAGGAAGCAATGAACAAGAACCTACAGGGACAGGAATCTGACAGGCAAATCTGACCCAGTGAAGGAGAACAGGAAGGAACAAAGGACAGTAGGTAGAAAAGTGTATAAAATGGGCTGGTCACATGCCAAACAAGGCCAGTCAGTGCACTTGTCTGACAGCCCTGAGCCTCATCTCTGCAGGCCATCCCATGGTCTTCTATCTTCTTACTAAATCTTTTCTCAGCTATGGTGGGGCCTGTGTGTCTGTGAGTGAAAACTGCTACCAGACAGTGGAGTCAGTCTCAGGGTGTGGACACCCTGCAGCCTGTGGTGTCAGCTACTGGAGCAAGTGGAGTAGTACAAGGAGAGCAGTAGGGCAACCAAATGTCTGTATTGCTCTCACATTTTGTGTGGGCAGCTGTTTTGCTTCAGAAAGGCTACCAGGAGCCCTTGGGGTGATTCCTGACTGCCCAGAATCAAACCAGAAAGGAAGTGCACAGAGGGTGAAACAGGGATAGAGCAAACCAGAAGGAATACAGACCATGCAGGAACGGAGTTACAAAAGCCATTGATCAGCTGGGGTCGGAGCTACCAAGGTATTGGAAGGGCAAGAAGAAGAAGTTCTAGATGTACTGTGACAGGAAAAGGAAGACTAAGGAAAATAAATGTAAGCCCACTGGTCAGTGAGCAGCAGACCTCATGACCCAGGACATTGAAAAGGCTGGTTTTGCTTTACATTCCACTGATGAGCTCCACCTTCAGGGTCCCCAGTTCCTTAAGTCTGTCATCAGAGTTTGTGGGAGTGAGGCAGCACAAGCAGGACAAGAAGAAACAGTTAGAGCACTTAGGTCAGTTGTGTGCTTATACAAGTTCATGACACTGGATGGGAAGCACCCATGGGTGGTGGTGTTGAAAGAAGTGATTGATGCCCCTGAAAGTTCACTGTCTTTTGTCTCTGAAAGTACAGGTGACCAGAGGAGGCCTTGATGCCTGGAAAAAGGCAAATGGCACACCCCTCTTCAAGAAGGGCAAGAAGGAGGAGTTGAGGAACTGCAGCCTCACCTCAGTACCAGGGAAGGTGATGGAAAAAATCCCTCTGGTTGCCCCTTTGAGGTACATGAAGGACAAGAAAGTGGTTGGAGCAGCCAGCATGAACACAGCAAGGGCAGCTCAGATCTGATACGTCTGACTGACTTCTACAATGAGATACCTGCCTGGATAGACATGGGAGGGCAGTGGATATCATATACTTTAGTCTGAGCAGGGCCTTCAGTACAGTCTCCTAGAGACACCTTAGATCTACAGTTGGAAGACGTGCACTGGGCAAGTGCCCATGATCAGGATTGCCAAGCTCAAATGGCTGTGTGGTAAGATGTCCTGCTTGCAGCTTGTCACTCATGGTATTTATCAGGGATCACTGCTGTGCCTACCACAGTTTAATTTCTTTATTAACGGCCTGAATGATGGAATAGCACTCTCAGCATGCTTGCTGATGTTTCCAAGCTGGAGGGAATGGTGACGCACTGGAGGGAAGAGCCTGTCTTCAGAGGGATTGTGAAAATGCCAGATACATCGTCTGACTGGAACCACCAGAAGTTCCACAAAAGCACATGAAACCTTGTCTCTCTGGGAAGAAAAGAACGATCCCACAGGGCAGGCCAGGGGATGTCTGGGTGGAAAGCAGCTTCGCAGACAAAGCAGCTTTTGGGGGTTAGGTGGACATGAAGTCCAACATGTGCCAGCGTTGTGTCTTTGCTGCAAGGAAGTCCAAATACATCTTGGGATGCATTGGCAAGAGCACAGGCAGCTAGTGGAAGGGAGCAATCCTTCCTCTCCCTTTGGCCCTTCTGAGATCACAACTGGAAGAAGGTGTTCAATGTTGGACTGTCCAGACATTGCACTGTGGAGCAAGTCCAGTGGAGGAACACAGGGCCACCTGGGTGACCCACCTCAAGGACAAGGACACTGGGTTTCTTTACCCTTGTCCTTTCCTAGGAGAAGGAGATCATACTGCTGTCTGCAAGTACTTAGTGTGGGGGTGGATTCTCTTAGAGAAAATGGGGGCAAACATTTCTCAGAGGAGCACAGTGGTGAGATGGGAGGTGATGGGCGCAAGTGGGAACATGGGAAATTTGTATTAGATACGAAGGAACGTGTTTTTTCACCTTGAGGGTATTCAGGCTTGGAACGGGCTGCCCAGAGAGTTTGATGAAGTAGCCTTGAAAATGTTGAAAACTGGCCGGCTTTGAGCTGGGGAAGGACTGGAGACTGCAGAGGTTTCTTCCAACCTCCAGTACTCTGTGTGTCTATAAAGCTCTGCTGAACATACTGGGCTTTCAAACCTGCGTCAGGCTGGAGATGAGCTGCCAGAGGCTTTATAGAGGAAATGTTAAAGCTACCTTCCTAGCAAAAGGCATCTGTGTGACTCATACATTCCTGTGGGATTTACACATCAACACCTGAACTGCTTGAACTAGAACTGAGTATCTTACTTGTGTAAACAATTGCGGAAATTTTTCCACTGGATCGAAATGAAGCTTAAGATGCCAACTTGGGATCTCTTTGACTAGAAAGAGGCCAGAGACTCCTCCTCATCTGTGAAATGCCAACAAAAACAAAGCATCAGCAATCCTAACTCATCAGAAAGGATGAAACACAGACAAGGCTTCACAAGCTGTAAGGCTTGAAAGGGATTTAGGAAATGTTGCCTAAGCACTGCTCCAGTTCAGCTGGGGTTGCACAACTTGAGCCTCTCTTGCCAGGACAAGTTTCATCCATGAACTCCGTGCACTGAGGTGGAGATATTTGTGTTGGATTTTTTTTTTTTTTTTTTTTTTTAATTTGGAGGGAATATTTAGTTTGTTTGTTTAGTTTTAGTTTTTCTTCTGTTCTTAGCTATTCTCTGCAGACTGCTTCATTTTTCTGTCACCTGTTTCGTAGGTGTCTCACCTCTGCTGTATGTTGAGGGAACACTGTTTGACGCTCTGCAACTCACCATTGCTTCACAAACCTCTCAGGAGACTGATCAAAGCAATAGGAAATTTACTTCCTGAACAGTGGTGTTGTTATTTTGCACTTTCAGGACAGTATAAAAAGACTTTCCCCTCTAACTAGGTCATCAGAGATTTCTGGCACAGCTTGCAGAGCCTCCTGCTTGCATCCTACCTGAATAGCTACAAGCTCCTGGGAACTCTCTATGTCTCTTTTCAGCACATCCTCAGTGTTAATCTCTCAGCTTGAAGAATGATGAGTAGAGATGGAAGAACAAAGGTGATCCAAAACTCACAGTCTATTAACTGCACAAAATAAGTTGTTTTCTCCTCGCCTTTGCTCTCTGGTTCACTACCAGAGGCCCCAGCTACAATGAGAAAAATGCATACTGATAGTGAGGTGAGGTTTGTGCAGAATTGTCTTTTTTTTTTTTTTGCTTTTATTTTTTGTGGTGTAATTCAAGTAGCTGGAAAAACAGGCAAGCATCCTCAGGCAAAGCCTTTGTATTTGTACTTGAGCAAGGGTCTTAAAGTGAGAATTGCATCTATACCTCTTCATATATGACTAAAATTTTGGTAAGTCTAGAATATTATCAAATCTCATGATTTCAAAGATCAGACTAAAAGTATTTTCAGAGAAATATGATCAGGTTTTTAGAGTGGATGCATATGTGAGTAAAGTACCTTTAGGGTGCATGCTCCCATGTGATGATCATGAAATCAGTTTAGAAGTTTTCTGTTCGTTTCCTGTTTTCATGCTGAAATAATAAGCTAAGGGAGTTGGAGAAGAAGAGAGACTTGGCTGGAGACTGATCACAGTGACTTTCAAAATTCACCGATTTTTCGTACAATGGAATGGATTAGAAAGGCGATGAAAGGTACCTCTGTGTGTTATAACTTCTTCACAAGAAATAGTTTGGAAGTCATTATTGTTACTTATTTACAGTCATCAGTATTAATCATCACTGCATTGAATGTACAGTGAAAACTCCTTGCCTTGTAGAATTTGCAGTTTGTAGTGAAAGGTGGAAATACCTGTGCCTACCTGCCTGAGTAAAATAATCTCAGGACTTTGTTATTTACTCTATATGATTGGGACTCTATATGAGCCATAACCAAACTTGCCTGACACAGAAGAACAGTGAAAGTATGTGTTTCTGCATTGGCATCGTAGCAGAGCAGTAACAGGGACAGAACAAATGGTAGTGTCTCTGCAAGGCACTGGGATCCACCAGCTTTCAGTGCGATCAGCCAGTTGGTCTGGCACTTGCCCCTGCTGACTTGGCTTCTGTGAGTTCAGCCTTGCTCTGTCACCGTGTTGTAGGAGATCGGATGCTGGTTTCTGTCCCCTTCATCTGCTGCTGCTCAACGAAAAGACATTCCCTAGGCAATGTACACAGTCCAAGGAAAAAAGCAGTTTGTGATCACACACTAAGGCTTACGCTTCCTTTAGAAAAAAGGAACATACCCTAGAAAAGCTGAGGCATGTAGGGGACTTTGGTACACCTTCTGGTGGCTGTTGATAAAAAATTGGAAATTGTGCCATCTTTAAGGTCAAAGAACTGTCTGGAAGAGATGATAACCATTAGAAATGTGAATGTTGAAACTGGCCTAATGAAACATAGATGTACAGATGAGGAGAACGGAAATATGACGATGCTGAAGGTGAAGAAGCGGGAATAGTTTACTTCTTACATGTTCTGATGTTAGGCAGGGATTGAAGTTTGTATTTAAATAATTTTAATGTATTTTTGTATCTTTTTGGCATTTGTTTGTACGAATCTAGCACAGAAACGGCTGAGCTATGTGATGGTGCTACTGCTGACAACTGTGGAACCTTGACATTTTGCCTTTGTTTCTTATTGTTCTAGCAATGCTGAACCAGACGAAGGTCAGTGAGTTCATGTTTTTGGGCCTCACCGATGTCCAGGGGGTGAAGCACTTTTTCTTTTTCTTATTTTTGTTGCTCTACTTGGCCAGTCTTCTGGGAAACAGTGCGATTGTGACTGTGGTGATATTTGAGCCACGGCTCCACACTCCGATGTACTTCCTCCTCGGGAACCTCTCCTGCCTGGACATTTTCTACTCCACAGTCACTGTTCCCAAGATGTTGGCTGGCTTTCTCTTTGGACATCAGCCCATCTCTTTCGGTGGGTGCATGGCCCAGCTCCACTTCTTCCACTTCCTGGGCAGTACAGAGGTTCTGCTCTTGGCCGCCATGGCCTATGACCGCTATGTGGCCATCTGCAACCCTTTGCG
>JAAGNO010028324.1:51616-65984 GCA_033439905.1 Ceryle rudis | reverse complement strand
CAGCTGGATTTCGTTAAGCGCCTAAGTATGTGGTAGAAATCTGGCAGATAGTGGGAAAAAGTCTGCCCGCTTTTCATGCTCAAATCGCGAAGCCTGTGTTTGGAAACTCCGCTGCTACTCGGCTACATCCCTGCGAGGGTTGGGGGCTCGGAGCCGGGCAGCCGCAGGCAATGCCTAAAGGTGCCGAGATGAGAGCTCCTGAAAAGTCAGTCTTTTCAGAACTGGACGAAATACAGAACTTCCTCCAGAATATGGATGTCAGTTGATGTCAATATGCACACAGGCGTACGTACCTTGTGAAAGCAACAGGTCTGCCTGAGGGTTCTTAACCATTTGTTTTCAAATTGCCAGTCAGTGAGCTACGGCTACTGATGTTGCATTTCATCTCTCTTCTCCAGGGACGCTGGCTGCTAATTGTTAAAAATCCCTCTGTGACACAGGGCGCACGCTGGGCACGGGGGTGAAGCGGGTACAGACTGGGAGAGTCGCGGCTTTTGTGAAGAGCTGCTTCTTAAGACCTCAATGCTGCTTTGGCAGACGTTTTCCTGCTGGAGCGGCAGGGCCAGACAGAGCTGCTCGGATGTGCTGTTGAACGCAATGAGCTTTTTCGGTTGCTTATGTCGCAGTCAGCAATTTGGCGGCTATTTTCTACCTTTCCCTTTGCTACTTATCTTGAAGCATCTCAGCAGCTGCACATCAGGTGACTGCAGAACTACTGACTTCTGCAGATCTAGATTTTAATTAAACTTATGTATGGTCTGGTCCTTTATGTCCAAAGAAACACATAATGGCAGAGCAAAATTCAGTTTCTATAGATCTGAGAAACTTTTATTTAGATTGAACTGTTTTCTGTGTCCATTGTAACTCACTTTAGAAGTTCCGAAAGTATTAAGGAAAAATAAACTAAAAGTCCTAAAAGACTTGTGGTTTTTCTTTTTTTCTTTATGTGCATACCTTATCATTCTGTTCATGTGTTTGATTACCATGCAAATCTACTAGTCTCCGCTTCTGTAAAAGATCTGAGAATGGGCATTGTTAAACATTTCTGGAATATATTAGATATAGTGGATTTTTTGGAACTGCTCTGATTATTTTGTGAAAATGGGTAACAGTCTCTATAGATTTCCTTAGTGTTGCTGATGTCTGTGTTTGCTGCTATGAACTCCTTCATACGGTGAGATACATGAAATACTTTTGAGCATCACTGATGTTTTTGCTTTTGAGCCATGTCTCATTGCCAGACATCACTCTTTTCTAGGATGTCAGGAGTGCAATCCTACCCTGGCTAAAGTTAATGCTAATATTGCATTGATCACAACTTTCCATCTGAAATGATGTGTTAGTCCTTACTGCTTATGCTTCTGCTTTCTTAAGATGTATTATCTTTTGAACAGTATAGCCTGAGAGGTGACCAGGTGAACAGGAGACTATTTTACAGACAAACAAATAAGCAGGAAAAGTGGGTACAGAAACAAAATCAATTTTAAGGGAAAGTAACCTGAAAATCACATCAGTGGTGTGGATAGGAGTGTTAACTCTGTTAGTTTCCTTAGATGTTTGATTGAGAGTTTTGCAGTTCAAGCTTTGCTTTTCTGTTATGTATATATTGTAAAGTATATAATTCTTATAATACTGCTTCTCAACATTAGGGGGAAAAAAAAGAGAACATAACTGTACTGTAGCTTTTCTGTCAGACCCACAGGCTTCATCTTTGTCATCAGTGGAGGAAAGTTCCCACACTGACAGTGCTCATCATTCCTGTTAAGATTGCCATAAACAAACAGGTATTGACATTTTAATCCACTATTCTTGTTATCTAGACTGAGTAAAATGTTAATGCAATATAAAGTTCCAATAGAAAACTTGTTATGAATTCAGAACAAATAATTATATAATTAAATACACAAATTACTTGAAAAGCAGTAGGAGAAAAAAAATCAGTAAAAAATTTACGTCACTCTTTAGGAAAATATATTTCATATCTTTGCAAAAGACATCTCTTGGCATGTGTCTCATGCGTTTCCTCGAATCTGGTTTTATTGAATCTAGTCCCGAATGCTTTTTGACATGAAAAGATCTACTTTTGTCAAAACTAAAGTAGCCTATGAACTTCAGAAAGCGAAAGAAATGCGATCTTCCTCTGTCACCATGATCCACAGTCATATTTTTCAGATGCTATTCTTCATCTCCAACAAAGTATTTTGGCTCCATGATTTTCCATACCAATCAATGGGAAAAATATTAGAAGAGATCTAAAAAGGAGCTGGGAACCTAACTACCCTGTTAAGTCTAGAGCTACATGTTTACACCTCAGTGGCTTGCTCCAGAAGACATTACTGAGAAAAGCATCACAAAGATGTCTCCTTCCTTTTTCTCATTCCATTGTTTGGATACCTTATTTTTTTATATGGTTCCAATAATAAAAATATTCGATTTATGCCAGTACATTTTTGTAATGTATATATCATGAGCATATAATCAAAATAATGTCGGTAAAATGGTATCTATATTTAAAAATGAGCATTAACTTAGCACCTCAGAAACAATAAACAATGCATGTGTTAATAAAAATTTCCTACAATTTTTGGCTATAGTCCCACTTTTTATTTTTAGGGTACATTCAGTAAGTGAGGCACAAAAGTCAGAGACTGATTATACAAATATATACATAGGTATATGTATACACATTGTATCATTCTTCAGGAATAAAATGTGTATAATAGGACATAAACTTCTTCAGACAAGTGTTTCAGTAAAATCCTGTATACATTTTTCTAGGTGTTTTTTGTTTGTTTTGTTTTTTCCTGTAGTGAAGATGAAGTTGGAGTTGAGAATAAAGCCTCTAAATTGCACCCCAGTGTCAATACAGAAAAACAATGTAGTGTACTTATATTAAAGCATATGACTAGCCCTGAAAAGTTTACACATCTTTTGACAACTCAGCCCTTAGTTAATTGACCAGTTTTCTTTGCTGCAAAAATATTCTCCAGATTTGGTCATGTTTTGTTTGTAAAACACAAGGCTGAAAATAAGCTTATTTGGAAGACTGACTGTATTTATTTATAAAACAAGATCAGGCACAATAGTCACATCAACAGTACCCTGTTATTTTTCTTTATGACAAATTCGTGGAGTGGAAATTTATATTTTATATTTCTGTTTTAAAGGCAGATATGAACTTTAAATATCATTCAAAAGCTAAATAAAAAAGTTCATGATTCATAACCCATCTTTGAGTCACCTTTTATAAAGTTATTACTATGGAAAAGTCAAGTATCTATAAACATTAACTCCTCTTCTATCTATATTCTTGGGAATAATATAACCCTTTAGGTCGTAGTTGTCACTGCATTCAGATCTCCATAGTGGAGAGGTGTAACTAATAAACCGAAGTTTATTGCTCCTCACTGACATTTAGAAAGAAGTAAACATCTGCCCCTATTCATCTGAGAGCCATTGCCATTCCGTCACAGAGTTTGTACTGATTTTTTTGTCCTCTAGTTCTCTATTCCATTTCTTAAAAATCAGTTCTAAAATAGTCCTTAAAATGCAGGTAATCAAAGAGAACTAAATTTGAAGCTATAGTTTCCAAAATCCCATCTGTATTTTGAATTACGATTTAGTGCTTACATGACTTAAATTATACATGAAAACATGTACACATCCTTTATTCAATGCCCAGCAATTTTCTCTGTAAAGATGACAAAGGCTAATCAACATGGTCTAGCAACATGCTCTTGTGTTATAGTTGCTGAAAAGAGCTGCTTGTTTCACTTTTCTTGATTTGTGACAATTACCCCATGGGATGCTTTTCAATGTTGGCTGCAGAAGCAACTTACCAATGAATAAAAACACAACTGTGTTTTATTTAAAACAGAGAGCATCAGTACCTGTTTTTTTCTTGATGTAGCAGAATCAAGAGTATTTTGATGATTGCTTGTAATACAATATAGCAAGTTTTATAAAACTCAGGGGAGAGCAGCAGGCATCCAGGTCATGGGCACAGTGTCTGCAGAAGTCATTTAAATGGACACTTGGTCTACCTTCAAGTAGCTTCATAAAATGGGCATGTGACTGATTTGAGGCAGTAGGGCATGAAAAGAAAGGGCCCAGTTCTGTAAAATGAACTTCATGTTTCTATATAGGAAAATTAAAAATGCAAGCTAGAGAAGATACTTGAGCCATGTGGGAAATATCAAAGTTTTCCATGCTGGAAGAGATTACAGTGGAAAGAAGTAACTTGGAAAGCACGACTGCTGCTGAAGGAGGTGTGTACTGCTGGTAAAGCAACCAGGAGCCGGCAGGTTGATTTGTCTGGGATCAGCTCCAGGCACAGGCCAAGAAAGCAGTTGCCAAGGTCAGTGAAGAGGGTGATGGCAGTAAAAAGGCCAGAGCCCCACTGCCTAGCCCTGGCAATCTTGGTCACCAGGGCAGTTCTTTGGGCAAAGAGAGAAAACTAGTGAGTAGGAGGCCAGTAGCCAGTGCAGAAAGGATGGGGCACACTTCCCAGTGGTGCCCATTGCTGCTACTCTTCCCTCAATCCTGGCAGCAGCAGGAGCAGCAGTCTTGGCTTTCTCAAGGTCTCCATAGCCATTCAGAGAGGGCTTGCATGTCATCAACATCCTGGCCTTGGCTTGACCTCAGCCTTCTCCCCTCAAAGGAAGAAAAACCTAAGTTGTCCACATTGCTGAGGAGCCTGGAGATGGCTCCAAATACAATTATACAAGGAAAAAAAAAAAAAAAAAAAAAAAGAGGGGATTGCCACTTTTTCTGCAGGTATCATGTCCAAAAAGTGTGTAAATCATGTGATTTTGATTGGTCTTGGAATATTGAAAATTTGTTGTGTGGATGCCTATATAAGCGGACATTTGTAGTTTCTAGGAAAATGGTACAGCTATGCTTCTGTAGCTGTGCAAAGGCCTTGTGCAGATATGGTAAAGAAAACCAGGCTTTTTTGTAGGCAAAAAGCTGCTACTTCACTATTTCTGTTAATTTTTTTTGTGGCAAACTGTCATAATATACACTGTGAGGCAGAAAGAGAAAACGCTAAGTTGGATATAATGGTCTTCCTTAGATTTACTATTAGACTTACCAACAGATCCTCACTTCTCTACAAAACATGCTTCTACTTTCTAGTTAAACAGCATGACAAGATTAATTTCAGTTACAAAATTCTGGGGATGACTAGAAGGCTGTTTTCTTTTACAGGTTTGTATGCTGCCCATTACTACTGTTATGACCTTGTGTCAGAATTTGAGGAAAGGACATTAAAATATAGGGAGCAACATGACAAATTCACGACAGAGAAATCATTCCATAGTTGCCGTAGATCTTAACTTCAGGTCTTGTAGAAGTCAGTTTTAAGTGCTGCTGTCAGCTCTCTGGGTTTTGGTGAATCCTTTTTCCTCTCGTCATTTTTCTGATAGAACAGAGACTGGTTTTACTTTCAGGCAATTGGTGAAACTTTTATTGCAGTAGATGAAGGCAGCTTGAGCTTGATTTTGTTTGAGCCAGAGTTTTCTTCTTTATTGATTTTGTTAACTACCTGTGTTGGTGCTCATTGATTCAGGCACAGCTATATGGTGTTTTAATTTGCTCTGGGAGAGGGCTTCGTTCAGAGTCCAGATCATTAGTCTGATTCTATTTTCCATTGTTCTGAGAGTTCATGGGAGATGTTATTGCTCCTAGTTTATTTGAAGTTCACTGAAAATCAAAGTGAGGTTTTCTTCCCTTCCTTCTTCTCCCAAGACTTGCCAAGTACATGCAGAGCACCACAAAAGAGGGTTCTGCTGGAGGAGTTCCTAATCTAACTGCCCTCAGTTTGCCCTTCTGCATCTCAGAAGGCAAACAGAAATCAGAAAGAAGAACGATCAATTATGTATAACCAATCTTCATAAATACCTATTCCTAAAATAAAAAAGCCACCGATGGAAACCCCACCACCTTTGTAGACACTGTTTTACTGCTCAGCTACCATTTACAATCAGAAAGCTGTTTGCTACTGTTAACTTACTTTTCTGGTGCAGCAATTTAAGCATGCTTTCTGATCAGGGGATATGGAAAACAAGTTATTCCTGATCCTTTTGCAGATACTTTTTAACATTCGAAGACTCACAGCCCTTGCTGGAGGCAGTTCAGATTCACAGGTGTCCATCTGGTGGAGGGGCTTGAGGGAAAAAGACTTATCCAAAATGCAAAGATTGCCTACCTATGCTTGTCATCCTGAAAGGAAAAGAGCAGTGCTCCTTGATGCACAATGATAATTTTTAGTGAATTCAGGGGATTATACAAGCTGTCCTAAAGAACTATTGAAAATGTTCTTCAGTGGTGGAGTATGCTTATTGTGAGTCTTTAAGCATCTCACTTTTCCTTTCAGTCCTGCGTACAGCCCAGTCCTTTGTTTCACCAGCCTTAACATGGAGCAAGAGAAGCTATGGCTCTTTCAGTCATTAAAATCCCTCATGATGTTATTTTTGATGTGTTTCACCCCAAGGACTCATGATCTGTCAAAATCAACACACGGCTGGAGCAGTTTTGTATTTGATTAACCACAGTGACAAACTCTGTGTATCTGTCAGAAGATAAATTATTCCCATATTTTCTTTGGTATTTTTAAAACACTGATTTTCTTCTGAATTTTAGTTTGGTTTTGTCATGAAAAGAAGACAAAGTAACCCATTTTAGGTTGGCTGGCCTTTCACTATTCCTTTTTTCTTCTTTCCTTTAAAAAGATTTTGGAAAGCATCCTTTGAAGCTTCTATTTGTTTTTTTTTTTAAAGTAAAATTTTGGAGTGCTAATTATGCTCAGCTTCTGTGGATATTCCACTAATTAAGTGTCCAGGAATATTTAAGTCAATCACAGCATCAGATCAGTAGATTAGAGAGTTTGAATAACTTTGTGAATCTCTTTCTATTTTTTTTTTTTAACAGTATTTGACCCTTAGGTTCACTAAGTTTGAAATCTATCATTGATATAGTTTAGCTCAGTTGAAACCTTGTCAGTTTGTATCAATTTTGTATCTGGGTCTTGACTTTTTTTAAGAAGTCATTTATTAAAGAAAACCATAGCCTATGTTTACATATTCATTTAAGAATTTAATACAAGAATACTAGTTAAAATGCAAGCTTTTAATTTTTATTATGGCAATCAGTGTTCTAATTTATTCTTTTGTTGTTGTTAAAAAAAAAAAAGAACTAAAACACTGAAAAGAAAAAGTGTTGATACAGAAACTATGGAGTGAAAACAGTTTTCTATTATTTCAGTCTTTTTATTCATTTATTTCTCATAGGGTTTTTTTACATTTCTGTTAAAGACATTTAAAAGAAAAAAGATGCATACAGAGTGAAACCATAGCTCCTTTTATCTTTATGAGAACATGCTGATGTTTTCAGCTGTGAAAGGATGACTTAATTCATGAAATATGCTCTTTTGATTTTACCAAAAATACCATGTAGTAGTCAAGACCACTATCAGTTGCATCTATTGGTTGATTTCTGGAAATAGAATTAACTCTGATTTTTTTCAATGTAGAAAAAAAAACCCAGAATAATAGATAAAACGTATTTCTTCTGAGATGTAGAAGACCCAGAGTAGTGTTGTTTAAATGCTTAGCAAAGCTTATCCAAATTGATATTATTGAAACTAAAATACTTGAGGGATTAGATTTCATGAGATTACTGTATTTTTCCTTTTATTTTATACTGTGATCTTTTCTAAAAGCAAGATTTTTGCAACAGCACAAGTTCTTTGCAGCACTGTAGAAAAATGTATGGCTCGAAGAGAGACATAATATTATATAGTAATGATTGAAGAGAATGTTTTTGTACTTCTGCTGTCTTAGGATAAGTCTGTACTAGGCTCTTAAAATATTCATTTCTTTGTAAAAATTCTGAAGGAAATTTTCAATGCTTGAAATTTTTGCTGTGTTAAGTTATTGATAAGAAAACAACAAAATCACATTTTTCTCAGCTTCTTAACTGTCACTAATCAAATTTGAAAGTGGTAAACAGCATAATATAGACTGACTTGGATCAATCAATACCAAACTAACTCATGGCTGCTTACATTAACAGTCATATAAATAGTTTATTTTTGTATTTATTAGCAATCTCTAAACTAGGAAGATTTAATGCTGATATTTGTAAAATACATTACATATTTTCCGCAACATTTTGTCTATATTGAGGGAGAGCAGAGAACAATGCACTATTCGTAAGGTCTTAAAATGAAGCAGAAATGCTCTGAGGGCATTCTATATAGTCATTAGGTCAGAGGAATTAGATTCATAAGCTTCAGTAAAACACAGTTTTGTGGCCATGCACACAACTTTGGCTATTGTAAACATCAAAAAGGCAGACTGTACATCAGCAAATCGTATACCTGCACAGTGATGCATTGTTAGCAGTGATGTATTGAGCTGCCCATAGGTGTTCCACAGGTTTGGCCTAACAAAGTCATAATATACCTGAGATTTTTTTTTTTCTGGATATTTCAGAGAGCAGGTAGCTTCTTAGTGTTTAGGACAAAGTACTGTGAAATTTGTGAGGATGGCTTAAAAACAATGTCCATACTCAAGGGCTCACTTGAGTTACAGACTATGGAGAACTTTGATAATTTTAATAATACCTGCTTTTTAATCCCCTGTCACCAGCAGTCACACTCTAAGACCAATTGTAGCCTCAGGAATTCTTTTCCAAAAATTGCACACATGTTTGAGTCTAGAAAACATCATATTCTCAGCATTTGATCAACTCAGGCATGCTCACATTTCCTATGAACAGTTATGAGCAGGTACTGTGCTTCCCAACCTTTTCGTATAGCAGCTGCCATGAAGTAGGTATCAAGTATACATATGTGGAAATGAATCTATTTATGTCTATCTATCTATCTATCTATCTATCTATCTATCTATCTATCTATCTATCTTTCTATCATAGAAACATAGAATCGTTTAGGTTGGAAAAGATCTTCAAAATCATCAAGTTCTGTAGCATTGCATGGGGTTGTCGTAACCCCTGTGTAGACCCCAGCACTTGGCCTTGTTGAATCTCATACCATTGGCCTTGGTCCATCAATCAGATCCCTCTGTAGAGTCTCCCTATCTTCAAGCAGATCAACACTCCCACCACACTTGGTGTTATCTGCAACTTGCTGATGGTACCCTCAATTGCCTTTATCAAAGATCATTGATAAAGACATCTATCTATCCATCCATGTATCTATCTATGTATAAATACAATTTAATTAAAAGATTTTGTATAAGAAGCTAGGCACATGGTTATGAGAATCTCTGGAGGTTTTTTCCTAATGAGCTGAAGAAAATGTATCTTAGGGATATTAATTCACAGAAGCATTGACATTGAATAAAAAGTCTTGAAAAATATGAGTTGCAGAGCAGATAGGAGAGAACAGTCTTGAATGCTTTCCTGTGCCCTAACTGTGCTCAGATCCAGCAAGAGCGAAAGATTTTTACTTTTTGCATATTTCTGTCTAGGATATAAATCCTTCTGATACTCCATAAGAACAAAAAGTTTCTACATTATTATACTGTTATTACATTATTGCATGTATTATTACATTATTACATGCAAGTATTTATCACTTAGAATGATTATAAGGATTTATGTATTTATGACTCAATTTCTATTTTTCATTATCTCTGTACTTACCTGTTTCTTAGAAATTAAATACGGGTATTTAAACCATAAGAAGTTCTGAAGAGGAAAGAACTGTCAGAAGCTTGACCTCAGTGAGAAATTATTTAGTCTTAATTTGATCAGTGATGCAGGTAAAATAGACTTGTCATGCATATGAGCTGTGATCTGGAGCTGCCTTGTGCAAAATTTTGAGTGATTTTTTTCATATTTCAAATAATTCTCTTTTAATAAAAATAATTAGCATATAAAATTATTAATACTGATACCCTGTTTTAAAAAACAGATATCTTCTTTTTCTGGTGCCTTTAAAGGTGACTTTTCATGATATCAATTATGGAAAGATTTTAAAAAATCTTTTAAAAACAAATGACAATGTTAAATTTGGCTGTCTATAAGCTCAAAAGAGGTCTGTGTCCACTGAGATTTCAGCCAGAAATTCTTCCATGCTAGTTTGCAATATTGCTGGGAAAATCCACATCCTCATTTGAGGGAGAAGAAGAGATTGTCAGCTGAGAGAAAGAAAGTATGACACATCCAGAGTATTGGAGAACTTCACCTCAGCAAAGAGAAAATGTTAAAAGTCTTTAACTGAAATTATGGATTTAGATGTTCTGTTCAGATCATTAACATGGATATTATGGGGTATTAACCTATTGGTTAATTGTATCATCTACTTCTCACTTTCCAAACCCTACAAGAATTTGAAACAACCTAAAAATCCTAATGGTTGTTCAAAGATTTTTAGCTAAGAAAGCATATTATGATATAGATTACACAACAGTAGACTACACAAAGCCTTATATTTAATCAATTTATAGTTCTTAAGTATTATTAGAGCAAGAAATGCTAATGAAATCGTTCTTCAATGTGTGATTTTGCACGCAGCCGAAGCAAAGGAATGGTTTTGTTCTGTAACCACCAGAGGGAGCCTGGTGAGTCGGTGGAGAGAAAATGATTTGGAGACGTGACAAAGCAAAAATAATGTTTAAAAAAAGTTTAAAAGGAAAGTTAATCTTTCCTTTTTGTTCCTATGCAAGAAGCTTTTACACAAACTGATGTTTCCATTGATTTCATCAATGAAATCTGTATGGCTGAACAGTTTCCTGACTGAAATCCTGCAAGAGGGCAATGAAGATTAAATGATGCATCCTCATTTCTTTAAACCACATGTATAGATTTATTTATTTATAAAATTAAATAGTTAGTGATGCTCTGTGTACACAGTAGCCAAAGTGCTTCATTTCAAAAATAGATGAATTGCCTTAACTTCTCATAAGGGCTGTCTTTAATTCAACATATACAACAAAGTAAAAGCATTAGATTTGAAAACTCAAAAATTAATTTCTCCTTTTGGTACTGGTAAAATCCTTTTGATATCACAATGGTAATGGGAGAAACTAAGGTAGAATAGCTGTAGAAATGAAACATACATAGGTAAAAACTTTCTGAATATAGTTTTCCGGTTTAAAAATGGTTCAATGTCAAAACCAACTAATGCATGCAATAGGATAACTGTAAAAAGTTTTAGTGCAGCCATGACCTTTTTAGTAATTTCAATAGTTACCTGGGTTGTAGAATAAAGGCTACACTCAGTAAATTTGCATTCACTGCTATTGTCATCAACAAAAGGATCTTAGAAAAGCTGAGCAGCAATGCCGCTTGCTTTGTGGCAGGATAGCATCTACACACGGTCAGGTAAGGAATAACAGTGGTGCTGTAGGATAAAATCTTGGGATCACAGAGGATTTTAGGTTGGACCATGACTAAGCATGATGTTATTACGAAAAAGCCAAATACATGCTGGAATATATAAATAAAACTGTCTCCTTAAGTTCTTTGCTAAACCAAAACAAATTGTTATCTGATTTTACTGTGTGCTTTGTGAACTGCTGAAAATACATTAACAGAGAAGTTAATCTCTGAAAGCCTACTAGTTTATAAACTTCTTTAGCTGAAACAGGAAGCAGAGGATGCTTTATTTTGCTGGGATCACATTCATTTAAAATAAAGTTTGGGGTAACCAATTTTAAATGACTGCTAATATTGAAAAGATTAAATGAACAAAGAGAAAAAGAACTTGGCTTTTGGAAGCACTTAAACCAAACACCTATACTAAATTTGGAAGCTGAAGCCCTAAGTTTTAATCAGTGTATATGGGCATCTGTGTTTGAAAACAGTTAGGATCTGCATGTGTAAAATAGGATTTACATTTCTAAAAGTAAATGACAGTGGTCCACCATAATTTTCTTAGTCTTTTTCTCATAGTATGAGATCGAATATAGAATTACAGCTGGAATGAATGTTACTTTTAAGAGATGACTGCTTTTAAGATGATGGTCTGAAGAATTCAGCAATATCACTGGCAACATATCCAGTGTAAGGCCATGGGTTCACTCTTCAGCAAGCTGAGTTTTAACACTGCATTTGGATGAATGCTGCCTTTTTCTGTATTTTTATATGGTATAAAATGAATCAAGATTTTCTACTTCATCCACTTCAAATACATTTAAGAGAAATGGGAATTCTTTAACTTTCTTACTGTATTATCATTAATTGTAGAAGTCGTACAAAAATATGTTTGCTTTTCTTGTTTCAATCATTTAGGAGGCAGTATTGATGTGGTATTAAATAATATTTTAATTGCATGCTAGCTCATGCAATAAAATCAGTATTTGAGATAATTGCTTTAAGATTTTGAATATAATCTGATTTAACATCAGGTCAAGTACTACTTTAATTGTAGTTGTAACTAATCCAGTGAAAATACCCTGCAAGATCATTCAGTGATTTAGGAGTGGATGTGCTGGCATCGTTACTGCTACTCAGTAGCTGGACTCCATAAACATGCAAATTATTGCACAGCATGGGAGATGTGACTGAAGTTTATCAGCAGAATTGTATTTGTTTCCTCTCAGAGGTAAAAACTGGCTTTTTATGTCATTTTTAGTTCCCAAAATCTGATTGAATATTTATATCTTACCTTCTGAAAAGTATAGTAAATGTATGATATACATTGTTACCTGCGTGATAATGTCTCTGGCAATTTGGAATGATAGTAGGTACTAAATAAAGAGTAATACACTGAATCAAGCCTTGACAAATGCAGGAAAGAGTCAGACCTTCTGTTTGCTAAACCTCCTGCTCTCTGTGTTATGGTACAGCCTCTCTGATCCACAAGTTGTTTCATGATGTGACAAGAATCACTTCTGGAGAATGGCAGATTGGCACGGGAGCAGAAGGGAGCAAGCATTACTCTGTGGTTGGATTTTCTGCACTTTCAGTAAAAACCGGTAGCAATTCAGGAAACAGTAGCAATTCCCTTTGTTTGCAGCCGTTCCTGACTAGACTTTAAATCGGGGGGACAGAAGGGGAAAAGCCAGCCTGTTTCGCATATTAGCACTATCCTCTGTAAGACTCTGTTAGCATATATTGTATTATCTTCTTAAACAGGGAAGGCTAGATTGAATCTTTAGTTTTGATTAAGTATATTTGTAAGTCAGAAGAAGAAACCAGCTACCCCTGGGAAAAGGCTTATAGCTGGAAGGCTAGATATGAGAGATGTAGACTCAGCAATTTCCATGGCAGTTTTTAGTGCTTTACTAAGGAAGTAATCAGGTTTGGGGTTTTTGTTTTGTTTTGGTTTGTTTGTTTGTTTTTTCTATTTTGTTTGTTATTAGTGAATTCCCAGGGAGTTTTTCTGTTGCTGAGATATATTTCTGGCCAGAGATATAATGCAGTAAACCATCATAATACAATTTTCCTTTCTGGGCTTGATCACAACAGGCAAAGTGAACTGTGTATCAGTTCATGCTTCTGAATTATCATTTCTCTAAAAACAAGTGAGCACAAAAAATAGCTTCCTCATCTGTTCCCACAAAGTGAAACTGAGTCAATTAATCATAAGAATAGAAACTCAGAGCTTCAACTCAGACATGGAGCCGTTTGATTTTCCCAAACATCTGCCTCTTATCAGCAAATCCAAAACTCTCATGTGTTTTATTTGTCCTACACCAGGAAAAAAGTCCTTCAACTTTAAATTACTGTTAATATTCCTAACACTATGACAAGTGTCTGTGATCAAATAATACCTAATTACTTCATATGTTTAAAGGAAATGTAAATATTCAACTGCTACTCAGATAGTCATATGGAAAATACCTGTACACGTAGTTAGCTATATAGCTCCTATAAATAGGAGTATCATGGGTTATCTTACTGATTTCTCTAGAGCTAACAAAATAACTAATCATGTGCTCAAGTGTTAGTACCACTAAAACCTTGGCAGACATTTTGTTAAAGCATTCCCAAGTCTAAACCTAAATAACCAGCTCTTAACATCAAAGGTTTTAATTCTCTTTTTTCTTTCCTTGTGGACAATTTGCTATAAATAGCATGCTATTCCTACAAAAAAAAAAAAGGTTTCTTTCAATCAGTACACTTTTATCACTAGTGACAGTTAAACCACTGGAACAGGACTTCTTCCTTGCGTGGGAAGATTTATAAAAGAGCACTTGTTGCCTTTCATGATTGGAAAAGCCAGAGCATTATGGCCCATTTCACAGATGAAGATTGGGCTGAGATCAGTTCTTACAACAATGAACATCATTTCTCTGCATTGCATATGACATTATTGAGAAAAAAAGAAAGAAAAGAAAAGAAAAGAAAAGAAAAGAAAAGAAAAGAAAAGAAAAGAAAAGAAAAGAAAAGAAAA
>JAAGNO010028324.1:13253-45255 GCA_033439905.1 Ceryle rudis | reverse complement strand
CTTTCTTTCTTTCTTTCTTTCTTTCTTTCTTTCTTTCTTTCTTTCTTTCTTTCTTTCTTTCTTTCTTTCTCCTTTTCCTTTTCCTTTTCCTTTTCCTTTTCCTTTTCCTTTTTCTTTTTCTTTTTCTTTTCTTTTTTTCTTTTTCTTCTTTTTTGAGATACCTTTTTTCCCTAAATAAAATTTCCTGATATTTTTATATTTTTTATACATAAGTTTGATAAACAACCTCAGTTTTATACACAACATCTTCATTTTCACGCTGTTCAAAAAGTAGCGTTCATGTAATTCTATATTTCTTATTAGATATCAGATTAAATTCAGCCACAGTCTTCTAAGTTTCAAATAGATGTACTCCTGGTCTCTTTATCTAGTTTGGCTACACTGGCCCATATCCCACAAAAGAGTAATGGGTGACCTAGGGTTTCCCTTCTCATCAAGTGCATCTCCTTGCAAAGACAGCTGAGGAATGACTGAGGGAAATCTCTCCTTGGAGAATGAAGATTTGTGCAGGACTGGGGAACCTCTCTAATAGGAAGAAGCAGCCTTGTGTTCAACCCCAGCCACAGTTCAATTAGCAATGTTGAACTACACTGATCAACAAAATGTTTCCACACAAACCTGGTGACATCTACAACCAAGGTTTTAAACCATTTCTTAAACAGCTAAGAACTACTGACTCCAGTACTTTGGCTACAAAGTACTTTACCAACTTACTTCCAGGCTATACTTGCTCATTTCTTTAAGAGAAGTGGAAAGAGCCCACTGAAGAGTCAACACTTCACTGTTTAAAGCCAAGGAATTAAGATTTAATCAAATCCATGTGAAAATCAGCAGTACTGTGATTTTACTTTGTGGTTTTTGTTCCAAAATATACTTAAAGAGTTGGTAGCCTATTATTTTTGGTTTAAACAGACAAAAGAAACTTCTTGAATTTCACATTAACTCTGGGTTGTTGGTTTGTTTGTTTGTTTTTTTTCCCATAGATGTCAACATAGTGCCAATGGTCTTCATAAATACTCTGTAAAGGCACTGAACCATATGGCAGAGCTGAAATGGCAAAGATGTCTCTATACTACCGATGTTTATGTGCACAAGAAATGATCGTTCCTAGCACTGAAAAAATACTGGAGCCTTCTGTGCTTGCAGCTGGATTCTCATCAGAAATAAGCAGAGACTGTGTTGCCAGTTTTTATCTGACTACCCACAATACTGACAATGAATCTTGTTCCAAAGTTTTGAACATGTTGTATTTGAAAGATGTTGAAAATTTAAGATCAAGCTTTATATTCTCAGTTTTGTTTTTAACTCTGAGCTCTTCTGAGAAATCTGATGAAAACTTTTTTTCCTTGGAAACTATGAAAAGCACTACTCAAAAGACTTCAGCACATGAACCTATTTTACTTGGTTAATAGAATCACTTGTCTAACACTTGTCTAGTACTTGTGCTAAACCAGTAGTTTGCCTATCTGATTTTATGCAGTATTTTACAAGATTTTTTGAATATAATATATGTATAAAATCTGTATATGTGCATAGAGAGCGAGCTATTTTTGAATGATACCTGAAGTAATTTCAGAGTCTGCTTGTATTTGAAGGCCAGGTTGCCATGAATTCCTATTTACAAAATTAACTTTGCTGTTTATCCTATACTACTTTATGCAAATGGTATTCTTTTTTCCTTCAGACACGCCTCTAACTGTGCAGGCTAGCCACCCAATGCCCATTAGGATCATATTGAAATTTACAGTAAAATCCTATTTCCAAATTCTTATTCTTCCTTTTTTTTTTTTTTCTCCTTGGGGCTAGTTGAAAAACAATAGAGAGCTCTGTGGAGTTCTTGGAGGTTTCTTGGAACTTTCTTAAATATCAAAAAATAATATGAGCATTTTTTTAATCCTACTGCCAGTGAGAGTTTTGTGGCTTAAAACCTCTAAAAATCTCTTTGTCAGGGAGTATATATGTTTTGTCAGTGTTGTCCATTAAATCTGTACTAGTATAAAGGTGTGATAAGAGAAATCAAAACCAATTTAACTCTGTGATATTTCCTTGGCAAGAGAAACTATGGATAGTCTTCACTAGATTGTCAAAAGTACAAACTTCTATTTCTAATGCATGCATAACCTGGTAACTTCAAGCTCTATTTTTAACCTCAATTTTTTGCCTAGCTATGCAATGTGTATCTCTTGTGTATAATGCATAATCATATTTTATCAGGTAAAAACAATGCTGAGTAAAAACCACCTGGAAGCCAAGACATTCAGTTAGTTACAACTACTTATGCTTTAAAGAAGAGAAGCTGTGAGATTTCCTCAAGCAGGAAAAATTATTGGAAAAGTGCCTCAGTTTGTCCCAGCCATCACCTTGCAGAGAGTAGAAAGGTGTTGAAAAAGTGTTTATATTTCCTTCATGTCTTGTTTTACAACTGTTAGCAGTAATATGAAAATAATTCAGGAAGCAGTATTATGCATTTTCTATTTTATTCAAGCAAAATATTTGTGTGTGTGTAAACATTGCTATGTGCCTGTCTAATACTGGTGTTTACTGTAGTAACAATTCACCAACTGAAGCTCTGTTGGCAGATGTGTGATTATGACTCAAGAGTTCAGAGGTTTTGATAGCATATTGCAGAAGTTACTGTCCTTATTCCTTCTTCATAATGGTGCTGCCTTCTAGCATCACCAGCCCAGTTGTCTTTCACCTACCCAACTGAGAGCAAAATTGGACCAGAGGTGATATTTTGCTGACATTCTTCCTCACCACATCATCTTCTCAGGTTGTAAAGAGTTAAGTTTTTTTAGGACTCATATCCAAATTGCCTCTGCAGTTTCCAGTTTAAAGTATTTTTCACAAACATGAATTATATCAGCAGCCATTGTGGCTGCAAAATACCAGTTTCTGCTTGTTCTCATCTTGATAATTATTTTGTTCACTCTGTCCTGTTTGTTGGGTTTTAATAATTGCATTATTAATATGCTTATGCTGATCCCTTGTGCTGCTTAATGGTCTGCCTTTTCTCCTCAGACAGGATTTATCTTAAAATCAATATACTCCCCTCAGACTGAAAAAGAGGAATCTCTTATTTGAAATTCAAATACAATGCTCATGCTAACATAAATACTGGTTTAGGTCCACTTCAGAAAACTGTGGTACCAGGGAGTTAACTCCGTAGAGAAGCTGCAAAATCAGGAGCTGTTGTCAGCTTTCTCCTAAATCAGCATTTGAGCACCACAACTTGTTCATCTGAAAGTTTTGTCCTCACATTTTAAACTTAATAATTCAACTGAGACTAAGGTTGTTGATTTATTTATTTATTTGGTTGGTTTTTTTAGCAAGCTGCTTCTTGTTGCGCATGTGGGCTCACGAGTTTTGCATGCACGGGTTGGTCAGCACAAAAAACCCATCAGTCCAGCATAGGCAATTAGGTTCTGGCAGCTAAACCTAATGATCCCTGTTTATTCCAGTAGTAAACCCTAAGGGAGTTGAAAACAGAACACATCTACAACGCCTGAGGTTTTATGAATCTGTTGTAACCGAAACACTTGTGGCTGCCTTCCCACTGTATTTGGTCTATGTGACAGCCCTTGATACACTTGTGTGATAGTGAGTGATTTAAGGACCCAGCAATTGGAAAGGATACTTTCTAAAGGTGTACTTGACTCCCCTCTATAATATTTGAAGTGGGCGCTTAAGAAAAAGACATAACCATTGAGAAAATATTAATTACACCTATAAATGTCTGTGTACTTTAGAATCTCAGTTTCTTTCAAATTCTGCTGATCTCAAAGTAAGTGGTCCCACTGAGTGTACTTGGGTCTTGGGTCAGAATTATCTAAGTAAGCATCTTCCTCTCTCTGTGCCATACTACAGAAATCATCAGACAGCTACTCACAAAGAGCTACTCATTTTATCAAGCAGAGAGCTACCGGCAGTACCCTCCAACTAGGCATACTTCAATTTGCTGGAATTATTTTTCCCTGGGTTTCTTAATCTTTTAATTTGACTTCCCTGGTGAAATGCAGGGGAGAGCTTGGGAGGTAGAGTTAAAACAGTGTTACAGGGCCTGTTATAAAAAGGTTCTTTATGGAGCAGGGAGAAGGAGACAGGAAAGAAAGCCTGAAGACAGACCTTGTAGGGATCAGTCTGCTGCATTTTAAGTTGGTCTCTGTGAGCCCTCTGTTTAATCTCACTTCCTATGTAGAGGACATGATGTGACTGACCCGCAGAAGGACCAATTCTGTAACCACCTGTGAAGTCAACACTATTTAAGAAATGCTCATTACATTAGTGAATTTCTGCTCTATGTCAGATAAGATACCAGAAATGGCTCTTTCTGCCTATGCTCTTCAAAGTGTGACACTTCTTACAGTGATTCATTTTATTGAATTTCTTTGTGCATCTAAAAGAAAAGGAAAGACAGTTCCAAAAAGTAGGTCACATCTCTTGTTGACACAGTTTTTGTGTTTTGCACGTTTTAGTCAGCTGCTAGAGACATGAAAAAGGCATGACAAAGAAAAATGGTAGTGCATTTTTTCTTTATCAATTATCCATTTCTTTTAAATCTCCATGGTGCTAGAGAAGGGTTTTGTATTATCTAGTTTAGAAACACCTGTTGACCAAATCTCATCCCCAGTCTAACTGAAAAATGTGTTTTGTATGATATATTGACTCAATTTATTTTGAAAAGTATCTAGTCTAGTAACCTGATGACTCCCAGTGAAGTTCCATTGTTACACATGGGAGCAGAACAAAGATATTTTCCTGCATTTGACAGTCCAGCATTTGTTCTCTCTGAGGCTTGGGTGAGGGAAAGGGAGAGGCTTAATCTGCACATTAGTATAACTACTTTCCCACACCTGAATATTGGGCTTTTGGTTAACTGATAATGTAAATGTTTGTCATCCTTGGCTAGAAGTGCAAAAGAGGTGTATGTAGAAAGGAAGAAAAATATCACACTTCATAGACAGAAGTAGCCTAGCTTCTACAGACAGAGGAGCAGCTACTATGTATTTTCTTTGTGGGTTTCTCTAAAATCTACTTCAGGACCAGCAGAAGCATTCCTAGTGACTAGGAAAGGAAGGGGAAAATCCAAGCAGGAACTGTAGTGATGTTCTTTTTTAAAGCATGAGAGTGAAATGGACTAAATGGAAGAGACAGTGACTTTCAGGACCTTTAGCCAGCTTGCTTTCCTAGAAATTCAGGAAAATAAACTATTATAATTACTGTTTAATTGAAAGAACTGTTCCAAAGAATCTTAGCTTCAACAAATTGCAGTTTCCTTATTTAGAAATTCACACAAAAAATCTCTCTGTCTGTCCTGAACCATTTTCTAAGGCTTTGAAACATAAGAAACACCATGTAATTTCATACACATGGTGGGTTTTTTTGTTCTTATTTACTGACAGGACTAAACTGTCAGCATCAAGCAATCTGAAGATTCAGCATGTCAGAAAGACTCCAATTTGTTATCAGTGTATTCTTCAGGCATTAATTTTTGGATGTATCTTGCTTTTATGAGATGCTGAAGGAACACTGCTTCAGATGTATTTTTCTGCAACTTGATCACTTTTGAGTCAGCTCTGGTTTTCATATTAAAATTCCCAGGGCCACATGGCCACTGCTTTATTTCCACAAGTAGCAATGCAATTGTCAGCCTGTACGTCCTCCTGCTGTTTTGTCTGGGGCACTTTTGATACCTGACTCAGTTTTTACCTATGGGAGATTCTTCAAACATTCTTCAAGTGCATGTATGCATTGTGTTAGTCAGAATAGGCTATTATCACTGCTCACAAACAAAGCATTTCTTTCTGGGAAAGTGTTCCTGTTGTATTTTAGCTGTGAACATTTTGCTCTCACCTTCAAAGACAGGTGGAATCTTCACTGCTCACTTTCTACCAAGCAGCAGATATAAATGAAGACTAGAAGGAAATGATAGAAAAGTGTTGCAAGTTTATGGAGCAGTTACGTTGCAGAAAAACTCAGGTAGCACATCTTAGCAAGGCATTGTTTAAAGGTCCTTTCAAGTAATGCTTGGGAAAAAATAAGTTTGAAAAGTTGAAGTAAAACTGTACAAATATATTCTATGAATCATATAATTTAATAGAGAATAATCCAGTTTCTAGCCAAGAGCTTTTATTATGTTTCTATAAAAAGAATACAGAACATATAAGGATAATGCCACTCAGGACCTTTCATATGTTTCATGTTTTCATGGTTTGCTGATGGCTGCCTATGGGGATGCATGAGCGTGAGAACTAGCACTCTGCCTTCAGCAATTAATGCACTGAGGTTGGGGCAACATTTATAGTAGCTTCAGTGGTACAGGGAACACCAGAAGCTTTGCTCAAACCCTTTCACTAAAGCTTATCCATGGGCAACAAGGCAGAATTTTGCCCTTTTTGCTGCTTAGTGCCAGTTTGCCAGTTTTTCAAATATTGGATCCTTTCCCACCCCTTTCTGTATATTTGTCATCGTGAAATCAAGACTGCAAAGTAATCCCTAAATTGTATTCCCGATAATTTTTCCATTATTTCTGTTGGTGTGTCCCACGTACTACAGATAAAATCATCAAGAAAAGTCCTACAGCATGCTATTTATCAGAGTGCACATGGTACATGGTTCTTTGATAGCATGGGCTGCCTTTTGCCTTCAACATTTGCCATTTGTTAATAAAAAAAATAAATCAGTTTGAACAAACTTTACAATATGCAATTAATTAATATGCAATTGTCTAATTGCAGTACTCTGTGAGTTTAAAAGTGCTTGAGCTACAAAGCATGCAAGGATGATACTGTCTTCTACAGAGGTTCAAGGAAAGAAATCATCTTCTGTAAGGGAAGTGGTTTTATAAGGAACAGCACAGCTCTCATTCAAAATTGCAGTAATCTCATATGGTTTATGGCTCATAATTTAATCTTTTTTATAACTTGAAATACCTGCAACAACTTGCTTTCTCCCCACAGAGCTTTAAGTTTTTGTCTCCTTTTTTCTTTGTTCATTGACGATAACATTTTGGAAACAGTCAAAGGGTTTGTTCAAACTCTCAAGTACATTAGAAGACTACACACTCATTCAAAGTGCCTATAACAAAAACATTTCCCCTTAAATCCTGATGGGAATTGCAGTAAAAGAAATCTTCTTTCTTTAGCTTCAGACATATTAAAAGGAAATACATTAATATATGATGGGGGTCATTTAAAAGAAATGTTACAAAACCTAGGGTAATAAAGAGGAAACCATTCTTCACACTGACATGATTTTTTAAAGAATGTTCTAACAGAAATAATAATTTTCACACAAACTAGCAGCCCATGAATGTCTTTTATGTTCATATACGAATGTCGACTGTCTTTTCTTTAGGAAGAATAATTTTTCTTCAAGAATAATACTTAATGCTAGAAATAAACTCTTACTGCTAAAGCAAGCATCAATTAGTGTAATTACTATAAAATTTTGAGCCACTAACATGTCATATCACTGTATGATCTGGGAACTTAATTTTTTCCAAGCTATTTGTACCAAACTTCTAGTTTTTCAGGTGAAATCACAGGGATTGCTTATGTTCGTTTGATAAAATAAGATTTAAGTTGTTTTACTTTTCTTTGCTTTCAAATAAGGATAATATTTTTAACAGAATATAGAGGGGCTTGATTTGGCTTTTCTATATAGTTCCTCATTAATGTTTTCTTTTTAAGGATTATTGGTATTAGAACCAGTTAAAACACAGATTTTTTTTTTTTTCATAAAATTTTTTCACATTGTTAATTTCTTTATTAATGGAACCAAAGCCAAGTAAAAAAAATCTTTCACACAAAAAATATGATGTACTTTCACCTCATAGTTAGCTAAAAAAAAAAAAAATTAAAAAGAAGCATTGCTCTTCTGATGTACTATTTTTATTATATCTCATATCAAACCATATTACTTACTGCTGTTCCAAACATCTTCATAAAAATTATACCACATCATGCAATTCTACATGTCACGAAATAATGTAAGAATGTAATGAAATTTGTTTTGATATCATTTCTTGTTTTATAAAACAAATGCACTTTCAGTCAATGAAATGCCATTTGCAATTTCTTTGTTGTTTGTTGAAAATTTTGCCAAAAGTGACTTTTCTGAAGAAAACTTCTTGACGTGGCAAGTTCTGCCAAAATCGGCTTGGAGAAGCCTTGCTGATCAGCTCAATTGCTCTTTGTGACTACAACAGATCACTGCGTGATGCTTTCCCCTCAGGTGCCAGGGTAAGTACATGGCACAGGACGGCAGGTACGGCGTCTGGCAAGGCCCTGCAAGTCTGTTGGTGGCAGGGCTGTTACCCCTGTCATTTGTCAAGTGCACAGTAAGTGCTATTGTTTATAATGCCAAACTGTTTATTTTAGCCTTCTTATGCATGTTTTGCTACAGAGTATTTCTGTTTAGCATCTGGCACCATGGTGCAAGGCTGAGTACAGGTTGTTATTGCAATTTAGCCTGTTTCCAAGCAAAGACACTGAGCTTTTTCCACATACTGAGCTTTGTTTGAAAGAAACCAAGTGAATTCACACAGTCACTAAACACAAAGGCTAACATCCATTTTCGGAGTATATCATCACAGAGAAGAACAACATATTCTCTGTTTAACGTGACTCTGCTGCTTGTACTAGAACATAAACCACTCTTCCTTTGGAGAGGAAGCTATATTAAAAGTATCGTGAATATAGCCTATATAATTTTATTCTAATTAGCAAGTGTTTGAAACATGACAAAAAAACATTTAAGCTACAATGAAGATTATTTTTACATTGTTTAAAATAATGTACACAAGTTGTGAGTGAGGCTTGTAAGACTCTTACCTAGCTCCATGGGTGCCACAGAAGATGGATCAGGTCTGTATCACATGAGAGGGGAAACATCAAACAGGCGTGGGAAACATTCAGCATCTGACATGACACATGCATGCAGGTTTATTCTGCAGAATAGTCACGTGCACGTACCCGAGATAAAGACAAATGGTGATGATTAATATATCTTGCAATAAAATAACATTTTCCAGTGATTTTTACAGAATGTTTGCAAGATGGTTTATTTTCAGCACCTGCTTTGTATATCCATTTTATTCCCGGACAAGACAAGTATTTATCTAATGAAAGCAAATCTCCCCTGGCTGCATTGGAGGCTTGTGCACTGAATAATCCTTGGTATTCTGCAGCCATAGCTAACAACTCTGATATGGCCCACAGAGTAGAACAGCACTTTCTTATGCAGAACTCTTATCTGAGAACTTTTGGCCTGCTCCTAATAAAAGGGTAAATTCTTTGTGCCAGATACAAAATTATCCTCATTCACAAGGTGATATAAGCAGAGTGCCTCTTACTATGTCTCCTCCAATAACAGAGAACAGAAGAATTAGTGCAATATAAACTTCCCATTATAGCTCCTACTGCTGCCACAGTCCCTGCACAGTTTCTCTAATAAATCCTGTGTGTAGTACAACTGCATTATTTCTTCTGCCTGAGAAAGCTGACAGTGCATGAATATGGGCAGGGTGGTATTTGTATCAGTTAGCAGAAAAGTTTCTGATAGTCTAGTGTTTTCTAACCTGCATAAGTCCCCAGGATCCTATATTACTTAAAGAGGATGTAGGAATGTTATGTAGGAGAGAAAAGCATGCACCAAAGTATGAAGTTTATATCTAAATTGGGGGACCCACAATTATTTTTTAGTCATATGGTAACCCTGTGTCATATCAGAATGTGTGTTTACATGTGGAAATGCACAAATATGTACTAGCCTTATATTTGGTGTGTCAAATGGTCTATTATTGCTATAGAGAATGGAGGTAGAGAAGGAGAATGATGCTGAGCCAGACAAAGAGAACAGCAGTAGCTCTTGCTTTGGGAATCACAGAATCACAGAATCACAGAATGTTAGGGGTTGGAAGGGACCTTGAAAGATCATCTAGTCCAACCCCCCTGCCAGAGTACGATCACCTAGAATAGGTCACAACACATGAACATGTCCAGGTGGGTTTGGAATGTCTCCAGAGAAGGAAACTGCCACAACCTCCCTGGGCAGCCTGTTCCAGTGCTCTGTCACCCTCACTGTGAAAAAGTTTCTCCTCATGTTGCATGGAACCTCCTATGTTCCAGCTTGCACCCATTGCCCCTTGTCCTATCATTGGTTGAGACTGAGAACAGCCTGGCTCCATCCTCCTGACACTTGTTCTTTACATATTTATAAACATTAATGAGGTCACCCCTCAGTCTCCTCTTCTTTGAGCTAAGGAGATCCAGCTCCCTCAGCCTTTCCTCATAAGGGAGATGTTCCACTCCCTTCATCATCTTTGTGGCTCTGTGCTGCACTCCTTCAAGCAGTTCCCTGTCCTTCTTGAACTGAGGGGCCCAGAACTGGACACAATATTCCAGATGTGGCCTCACCAGGGCAGAGTAGAGGGGGAGGAGAACCTCTGTCAGCCTGCTAACCACACCCCTTCTCATAGTGGGGTCCAACCCAGAAGAACTCCGTATATCTTACTGAAACCTTTCTTTGTCATTCTGTCTTAATAGTAACGTGCATGTAGCACAACACAGGTTGTAACAAGGAGGAGACATTACACAACAGATGCAAGATGTCAAAAGCTACAGCATGTACTGACATGTAGTTTCCACATATATATGTATATTTCTTTTTAGTAGTGCTTAAATGAATTTTAGAGTTTTCACGCTTTTGTCCACCTGCACAGCATCCCTCAGTGGGGAATTTTCTGGCTATCCCCAAGCTTTCAAAGGTGAGCATCTGGCAATTCAGTCTAGTGCAAAAAGGGCATGTAGCAGAAAATTACAAGGGCTTTTACAAGATACTGGCTATTTTTTCTGTTTTCTAAAGTGTAACATGTAAGTTGTCTTCTCAGTATGATTGTGTTGCTTTTAAGAATGACCTACACTGTTCTTGTTTTGTGCTGTTCTGCTCACTGAAATACTGTGTTACACATGAATGGATTAGCTCTTGTGCACAAATCTACTATTAAGTTATCTGCTCAGACCTTCACTAGTCAAAATGTGTTAGAGTTGTTGCTGATGATGGTTCATGCTAACTAGTCTCCAGTGAAGCACTATTCTTTTCTTCTGTTTAAGGGTTTGATAGAAATATTTTTTTCATAGCCTCACTGAAAACCTGATTTAATTTTCTGTGTATGCTATTGAAGGTTATCTTGAAGGGAAATAATTTCTGTCTCTCTGGAAAGAGAAATGATGCAGCTGTATAGTCACAGTACAGCTGTTGAATTGCACAATACTCTCAGCAAAGATAACGGTCAAACCCGTGCAACGGTCTGCAAAAGCCATTTTATAATCAAGGAAAAATTTTCCTTGATTTTTGTGGAAGTAGGGGACACTTCTGGGCAGAATCAGCATCATTAACAGGCAGATTGTTCAATGATTAGCAGAGAGGAAGTACTGCTGGCTATGCTCCTTTCCTAATTTTGTATGAAAATGTTTGTTTGTTTGTTTGTACTTGTACATAGATCAGCCTGCATTCCCTGAGTTGAAGGAAATCTGTTCAACCTCTTAGTTTACATTTCTACCATGCAGAATTATTCTGTGCTCTTGCTCTGTAAAGGTCAGCATCCCTCCTTTTAAACTGAGCTTGGAATAGGATGTCAATATGAGATTCCTCCTGCCTACAGAAAGGAAGCCACAGAGCACCTCTCCACTAGCATTGGCCCTAACAAAGTACAAAGAAATCCACAGGGTTCAAAAATCATTCAGCTAACGAAGAGCAGTTAGAAAATGAAACAGTTAATAAAGTTTTAAAGGTCTCATATGCCTAATTGTTTGAAACTGTCTCCTGCTCATAGACTGATACTAGAGGAAGTTAAATAAAGTTAATTAGCAGGTATTTTGGCAATCTGCTCAGTTTAATTCTCTTGCTACATCCTGCTATGTCAGAGTCCCCAGAGGGTAATAATAAAAAAAGTTTTGGAAAACTCTGTCTTGGCCAACTAGCTGCACATCACGAGCAATTGCTCTTACACCCTTGCTATATGGGTTATTTTCTAAGCTACCTGAGCATATTTTGCTGTTCGAGGTGCAAGTGGACACTTACCCACTTTGGTAAGGTTGGGGAAAAAAAGAAACACTTTTCTGGATTCAATTACATAGGGATAACCACAGCCTTCAGGTGGTATTCTGTTACCTGACCCACCTCAGTCCCTTAAACTTATGAGGAAGAGGGGATTGCAATGACAGAATGCCCTCCAGGAGATGGCCCAGATTCTTGGGTCAAGATCTGTGGCCCCAGGTAGCATAACAATGCAGAAATACTGGTTTAACAAATCACAGGGTGTGATTTCTCAGGGAAAATGGAGAGATTATAGTTTGTACACCTGTAAATCCCAAGTATGATCTTTTTAGAATCCGAATCCATCTTTTGGGTACTGGTGGAAGCCTGGTGTTTCATTCTGAATCAGAAGCTCACAGTAGCCTAAGCAAGCAGGCTCACTTGGTAGAAAGCCTGAAGCACCAGACAAGTTTTCAGTTTTGCAGAAACACCAGAAGTAAATGGCGTAAAGATGCATGTTTTTTTCAAGCACCTATGTCCATCCAGTGGGAGAACCCTCACCATGATCATGTAGGTCTCACCAGATCCCTCTCTACTTTCCCACTGCAGCAGGTGAAGCGACATGAATCAGTCATTCTGTGTCAGTTGCATACAGCAGTTTCTGGACAAGTCCTTTTCTCACATGTTCTGTGTAAAGCCATGTCAGGCTTGCTGAAGCTCCTTTGTTAACCCTGCTAGACAAGGAATCACACTTTGCTAGGGATAGATGGGTAGGGCCATGATTATACATCTCACCCAAAAGCCAAATGCAATTTGCTTTGGCTGATAGGACGTTTCCCTCAGGATCAGCTTTTCAGAGGACAGCAACCTCCCCTTCACACAGTGGTTGGTCCTTCTCCTAATTTAACTCGCTTCCACCTCTCGCTTGGCCCATGGCTGGCTATATTTGAGATGCACTGTGAAAACCAAGATATCCTGCAGAAAGCCAAACCAACGAAAAATCTATGGCTTCCAATGTAACTTCATTCCCTGATAATACTGCACCAAGTTCCAACTCTAGGGTCCAACAGCTTTTTGCAGGATGAAACATCCAGCATGGGGAACAGCACACCAATTCCAGCCTCCAACTCCTTCAGCCTGACTTTTTCACTAACATGAATGTTTTGTGGTTGACTATTCATCTGGCAACTCCATGGGCTCCAGTGGAGCTGCATTCCTTTTTTCAAGGGAATTCCCCTTCCACTGTACATTCCTTTATCTTCTTGTGAGGGGCAAACAGCTTTTGCATAGTAGTTAGAGGGCTCTGTTCCAACCAGAACTTCATAAATCTCACTAAAATCTTTCTTTGTCAATATCTGTTAATGAATATTGACATGCAGTGGCAATATAACACAATGGAGGTAACATGTAATAACAGAGGTAATGTAAAACATCCTCATATATGTGTATATACATCCATATTTATCCTTTTCTAATGCTTAAAAGTGTCACAGAGTTCGCATGCATTTGAGCACCTGCACAGCTGCCCTCACTGGGGGTTTTGCTGACTAATCCCAAGCTTGCTGAAGGCAAGTATGTGGCAGCTAGGGCTGCTGAGGAAAAAGGATGTGTGGGAGAAAGTCACAAGGTGATCTTTTATAAGGAAACAGCCTTTTTTTTTTTTTTTCCCCATGTCTCAAAGCATATCAACTAAATATTTTAACCTTGTTAGTGTTATCTTGGTAATGAGTGACCCGTACTGCTCTTACTTTCTATAATGTTGTTCTCTCAGACCTCCCTTATTTGAACAGGTATGTGCAAGTCTGCTGCAAAGTTTTTTAAGACTGGGTAAGAAGCCCTAGCATTGCTACTCGAGAAGATGAAATCTAGAGGTTCAGATTTAAACTTTTCTTCAGCAAGTAAAGGTACTGATTAGTCTTGTATCTGTTTCTGGAACTTAATTATTATACTAAATGCCTTTTGAGTGATGTACTGTATACAGAGGATAAGCATTTCTTGGAGCCTGTGGTATGTTTTTTTGAAAAAAGTAAATATTACACAGTACAGTCTTTGGATCTGCATAATGTCACCAGAAATGTCTGCAGATCTTCAGGTCCCTCTAACCTTATTACTTTCCTGACAGCTATAAACTGATGCCTCAAAATGCAACACTATGCGCAAAACCGTTTCTTCTTGCCAAAAAGAAATCATCTGATGGAGAAATAGACCAGTGACATCAGCAGCAGTAAGCTAGGGTTTGTGGTGGTTTTGTGCTGAAGAGGGAATAAAAGTCACTCACACTTCTTGTTAAAGTTTCATAGTGTCAAACCTCTACTGCAACCCTTCAGATATTAGTGGGTTTTTAAATTAGCAGCTGTTCGTGTCACTTGACTGCAACCCCTGCAGAGTTATTGTTCCCTCTGCAGCTGACTCAAAACCCAGAATGCAGTGGAAAGGTATCCACACTTCCACTGTTTTCATAGTATTGTATCATAGAATCATAGAATGGGTTGGGATGGAAGGGACATTAAAGATCACCTAGTTCCAGCACCCTGACATGATCAGAGACACCTTCCACTAGACCAGGTTGCTCAAAGCCCCAGCCAACCTGACCTTGAACACTTCCAGGGATGGGGCATCCACAACTTCTCTGGGCAACCTGTTCCAGGGTCTCACTGCCCTCACAGTAAAGAATTTCTTCTCTGTATCTAAATCTACTCTCTTTCAGTTTAAAACCGATACCCCATTTTAACAATTTTTACATCAGTTCATGGGTTTAGGTGCTAGGCTGGCAAGATTTTCTTTTTATTAGAACGTTTGGGCTTGCAATATTTTAATAATTATAAAGTAGCTGCAAATGCAATGGAGAAGCCTGATAGCCTTTTATCAGTGTAGGCTTCTATTTTCACACATGGTTTGAAATGGCCATCCATGACTTCAGCTCATTGCAAGAACTGGTAATTTTATGAGGAAGAAAAACTTGCATAATTACTGCCCACTGGTGAGATAAAATTGCATAGATACGTGCAATAGATTATTTAAATTTCTCATCCTTTCTATTATGTAGTGTTATCTAACATAACTTGAGTTATGTTTGTGTTTTCTGACAGTCCCTCTTTCTTGCCTATTTCAATCAGATGTGGTGGCCTGACCCTGCCTGGACACCAAAACTTCTCTATCAATCCCCTCCTCAGCTGGGCAGGAGAGAGAAAATATAATGAAACGCTCATGGGTTGAGACACGGACAGGGAGGTCACTCAGCAAATGCCATGACAGGAAAAACAGACTCAGCTCAGAAAAAATAATTTAATACCTTACCAGTCAATTCAGAGTAGGATACAATCACCAATTATCTAAATACAAGCTAATTCTTGAAACACCTTCCCACCACCCCTCCCTTCTTCACAGACTCAACTTCAATCCCGAATTCTCTACCTCCTCCTCTGCCAGTGGCACAGGGGGATGGGAAATGAGGTTGTGGTTAACTCATCAAGCATTGTCTCTTCTGCTCCCTTTTCCTCAGAGGGAAGAATCCTCACTCTCTTCCAGTGTGATGTCTCTCCCACAGGAGACAGTCCTCCATGAACTCCTCCAATGTGAATCCTTCTGATGGGCTAAACTTCCTCACAAACAGCTCCAGCATGGGTCCCTTCCAATGTGGTGCACTCCTTCAGGAACAGACTGCTCCAGGGTGGGTCCCCTGCAGGGTCACAAGCCCTGCCAGCAAACCTGCTCTAGCCTGGGCTCCTTTCTCCACAAGGCTACAGGTCCTGCCAGAAGCCTTCTCCAGCACAGGCTTCCCATGGGGTCACAGCCTTCTCTGGCCACCTGCTCTGGCATGGGGTCTTCCACAGGCTGCAGGTGGATATCTGCTCCACCATTAATCTCCATCGGTTGCAGGGCCACAGCCAGCCTCACCATGATCTTCATCTCAAGCTGCAGGAGAATCTCTATTCCAACAGCTGGAGCACTTCCTCCCCCTCCTTCTTCACTGACCTTGGTGTCTGCAGAGTTGTATCTCTCACATGTTCTCATGTGTCTCTCTGGCTGCAGTTGCTGTTGTGCAGCAACTTTTTCCCCTTCAGAAATATGTTGCAGAGGTAGTACCACCGTCACTGATGGACTCAGCTGAGCTCACTGGGCTCACTGATGGGAAAGGAGCACTTTCCTCAGCTAAAAGCAAAAAGGATTTCAGAGGCTTATGACTTAGATTTTGGAAATGAAAAAAAAAATCTTTCTACCCTCAACGTGTAATAAATATGGAAAGACAAACTATTTTCTTAATTTCTTTGATTAGCTTTTTAAACCTATTCATCAATAAGGATATGCTTTTCTAATCAGATATAAAGGCTAAAACCTGAGAACGTAAGAAGCAGATACAACGGTGAAGAAGGAGGATAAACGTGCTTCAGTTCTGCTGGTATCAATTAAAGTTATCTTCTATGCTAGTAGCATAAAAATATTGGTGGAAGAAAATGTTGTTTTATTTGAGATGCAATTATAGAATATACCAGACCTGAATATTTGATTAGATTCAATCTACAAATGCTGTTCTGTATATTCACACTCACAGTGCAGGTGTAGACGGGTCTTTCTTCTAAATTCAGAAGCTGCCAGGCGCAGATGATTAACATGAAATAGTACAGTACTTGTTATGAAATGAGAATGTGCTACTCTGAGGTGACATCACTTGACCAGTATGTTTTCAATAGATGTTCTCTGATTTTTGACACAAGATTCATCCTGTGAGTAAAAAGGCCTCTGCTACTGCACCTGTCTAATCAAATGAGACATATTTGTCTGGTTTTGTATTGGTTTATATTTAAGGTCCCAAAAGTGTTGTGAATTTTGTGCCATGGACTAATTGCATCATTAATACAGTTCAAACTGTAGCGGTCATAAACCCAATTTGTAGCCACTATCCCTAATGCGCATGACTGTGCTTACAGCAATTACACCAAAAAAGTCTCCTATTTCAGCAATATAAACAGTCATGTGGAATAAGAATTTTTTCCTTCATAGTCAAATGTTAAGGAAAACTGCACTTCAGATTTAGAAAATCTGAGAGCCTGTCAACAAGGAGACTATGTACTTAAAGTTTTGTTCTGTACTGGGGATAAAAGTTTTAAACTAAATTTAAAACAGGTTAAAGGGTAAGAGGTATCCCTGGCCCAGTCTGTGAGGCTGCACAGCAGTGGCCGCACCATGCATGCTAACAACCAACCTAAATTTTCACATCTTGATCATCAAAACACCTGGGTGGATGGCATTCACGTAGCTGATACTGAAATCTCTCTGGTTACCTTACTCCTTATCTTGTTGACAGCTCCTTCTGACACAACCTCAGATCTATGTAAATGCCAAATCCCAAGAACACACTGCTATGAGGACAAAATCAAGCTTTTAAGGGACAGTCTTGCAGAAAAATTGTTTGCTTAAATGTAAATGCTGTACAGCTGCTGTGCTGCTTAAATCTTAATGAAGTAAAACCAAGTATGAAAACAAATCATATGTGTGCAACATCAAACTTAGAAAATCTCCATTAGAAGAATGAGAAGAACAATTCTAAGACCATCCTCTTCTTCCCAATTATGGCATATGTGTAAACTAATAATGTTAGTGCAATACCAAAGTGCAAATGGAAAAGCCTGCAACTTGTACCTCTAGATCTATCTACAAGCTTTATTATAGTTCTTTCTAACTTTTAGAAAAGCAAGACATTGAGGCTACAACTCCCCATCCCTTGGTTCTGTAACAGGTGCTGGAGTGAGTGTAGAGGAGGGCAACGAAGCTGGTGAAGGGCCTGGGGAATAAATCGTACAAGGAGCGATTGAAGGAGCTGAGACTGTTTAGTTTGAGGAAAAGGAGACTAAGGGGAGACCTCATCACTCTCTACAAATACCTGAAAGGACATTGGTGCTGATCTCTTCTCACAGGTAATTAGTGATAGAATGAGAGGAAATGGATTCAAGCTGCAACAAGGTAGTTTTAGACTGGACATTAGGGAAATTTTTTTCACAGAAAGAGTAGTCAGAGACTGGAATAGGCTGCCCAGGGAGGTGGTTGAGTCACCGTTCCTGGATGTGTTTAAGGGTTGTTTAGATGTGGTGTTGAGGGACACGATTTAGGAGTGAACTTTGCAGAGTAGGGTTAATGGTTGAACTTGATGATCTCAAGGGTCTTTTCTGACCTGAATGATTCTATGATTCTAACAGGTTATACTTTTTTTCAGAGAGCTTTACCTAGACGAGTTACACTCTCTGAACACTCTCTGAAACTGAAATAAAGAAAACATGGAGCTTTCTCACCAATATTAATGGAGAAAGCTGGGAAAAACTCTTACTAGAGTAATCTTCAATCATTTCTGCCCTTTGGGGTTGGGCTACTTCGGGGCTGGGGGCACACAGAAGAAACAGTAGCAATGTCAGAATTTTGCAGGAAGCTGGCACCTGTGGCCATGAGAGGCTCTTGGAGCTCTCACTGTCATTCTTGCACTTGTGGCAGGTTATATCAATCTCGACTGCTTTTCTTTTGGGTATACAGTGGACTAGTTACATAGCATGACAGTTTATGTAATCACACTGTATTTGTTCATTGAAGCATAGTCTCAGTAGGTGAGACCATTAAATACTATGGGCTAAATTGAATTCTCTTATGCCTCTGCTTTACGAGATAACCCAAGGAGATCTGTACTTACTACATTCAAAATGTGACACTTGATTATTTATTAGGTATTTTGAAGGCAAGCTGTAGACATTTCAGACTGGGTTTCTAAATTAATAGAAACTTCTGCCTGTATGCTCTTTGTGAGATCATGTGAGAGTTGTGAAACACCCTAGTGTGACATTTGAGAAGATAAAAAATTCTGCTTTTAGAACAGCATTTCTGCAGTATAGAGTAAATATGATAAATAAGACATAAAAATGCATTGATCAGAAATGGGAAATAATAGCTAAAATACCGAACAGCTATCTATCAGCAGAACACTGCCCAGCCCATAAGGCTGGGGTCCTGCTGAAGAATATCAATTGACTGTGCAGTTAAATGGTGTATTTCTTTGCATTTCTTAACTTTATAAACCTTGACTTAATAGCCTTCCAACCTTTGGTTAGTTGCTTTTGTAAATTTTTAGTATTCAAGGAATACTGAAGTTCTTGTAATGTCTTGTAACAATGATCAAAACAGAGTTCACATTTCCTTACTCAGCAGTTATAAAATAATAGTTTATTTCAAATCATGTAATAATGCTTCTAAAGGAAGAAATAGAAGGTAGAGGAAGATTTATACACGTGTGATGGTTTGACCTTGGCTTGTGCCAGGTGTCCAACAAGCTGCTCTATGACTTCTGCCCCACCTCCTCTCAGCTGGACCAGGGGGAAGAAAATGATGAAACTCATGGCAGTTTAATGAAAAGCAAAGCAAGGCCATGCATGGAAGCAAAAGAAAACAAAGATTTATTCTCTACTTCCCATCAGTAGGCAATGACTGCCTCCAAACATGTAACAGTTGCTCTGGAGGACAAGCCAATGCTCCACCTCCTCCTCCTTTTCCTAGCTTGTATAGTTCAGCTGACATCATATGGTACGGAAGATCCCTTTTGTCAGTTTGGGTCATCTGTCCCAGTCATGTCCCCTCCCAAGATACTGTCCATCCTACTGCAGGGGGAATGTTGAAAAACAGCCCTGGTGCTGTGTGAGCCCTGCTCAGCAGTAGCCACAACACGGGTGTGTTATCAGTACCTTTCCAGCTCTCAGTGCAAAGCACAGCACTGGGAGGGCTGCTATGGGGAAAATAAACTCCAGCTCAGTCAGACCTAACACGTTACAGGGAAGTTGAATAACTGCAATGTTAGGCAATAGGTGTAGAGTTGCATAAATATTCAAATACTTCCAATTGTTCAAAACTAATAAATAGCGACCTAGCTTTGGACAAATTTATGCCATATTTGCCAAAGATCATGGAACATGTATGTCTAATGTATTAGCAATGCACAGCAGGTTTCTGTGGTTTACACCGTTTATATTTGAGTCCATGCCATCCGCATGACACTGACAAGTGTCCTCAGTGATGCCAGTTTTTCCTGAGACTGCAGTGGCACACCAAGGATAGAGCATGAGTATCAGTGCAAGACTGGAAAATACAGGAGGAAGAGGGTTTAATATTATCTGTACAGGTTGCTAGTTTTCTTTGTTTTAATCAGAAAGGACAATACCACCAGCATCATTAAGTTCAGGTGCACCTTTCAGGATAGTTAAGTGTGTAATAGCATTTTAAGGTTTCACAGAACTGATGTTCCATTTGTTATCGTATGCCAGCAAATATCATAAAACTGTTTAAACCTTTGGAGAAGGGGTTCACTGGGTGTTGGATGGAAGACAAGGTCCAGGAAAGGTGTTCTGGTATTAGATGGCACAGAGATGGTTATTTAGGGCAGTGCAGAGAGTAGTCAGAGAACTCAGAGACCTAATACTCCAGCAGTGCTTAATAGCATTGCAAACTTACTCTTTTAATGTCATCTGCATTGCAAATGTTTAACATTGCGGTACTGATGCAGTGAATGAATATTGCCAATCATTTTTAACCTTGAAACAGATCCATGAAACAAATGTGCTTCCTTGACAGACCACAGGGACTTGTGAGGTTTCCACTTGTATTTCTCCTCCTTTCTGGTCAAAATGGACTTTCTCAACCTTTCACAGGAATCACCCGAACACTTTAGAGTTACATCTGCTAATGGAACACAGATGCCTAGGAAAAAATATTATAGTCTCTCTAAGGTGTAACCCTGCACAAAACAATTGCTTAAGATTATTGTAGCAAAATGCTATTGTCTTCATAATTCATGCCTAAATCGGCTCTTGCGGAAAAGACCAATATGTCTTTGGCCTCTTCTATCCAGAGCATCCTCTTTTTTGCTATGGTTCTCTTAGTTTCCTGCTCTGACATTAAGGATAATGAATGTACTGACTCACACTTCTGTTAGTGATTAAGTCATATTAAAGATTCTCCCTCTGTGTGGGCAGAGGAAGCTGGGCCTCATTAAGGGTTCAGAAGGATAGATCAACATACTAATTAATGTACTGAAAAATGATATCCAGGATCTCTGGATTGGATTTCGGACTGTGTTCTAGCTGCAATACCTCATATGACAGTTCTTCTACGTTTAGTCAGAATTTGTTCCATTAGAAGACTGTTAATATTCACAAATTTGAATAGCATTTTCCATTGTTAAGTATCACCATTAATAGCCTATATTCCTCCTGAGAAAAATAACTTCTCTCTGGTCATCACTGTGTATCATTGGCATGGCTCCAGTTACCTCAGTGCCAAATGGAAAGTGAAACCCAGACAGAATTATTCCCCATATTCTTTTAGTGATGTAGGCAAAGTACTGAAAAAAATGAAATATTCAGTTTATAGTGACTGTTCAGGAACAGCTCATTGTCATCTTTTGTGGCCCTCTAAATCTTGGTAAGTAAATAGTGTAGGTAATTTTATAACTTGTGACTCTGTAGCTGAAGAAAAACTACTTTTTTTTTAAATGCTAGTTTTCAAAACCGTAAAATCTTACACACACAAAGGTGCTATTTTTGAGCTGTGAGATTTCCTCACAGATGATAAATATTGTGTACACTGAAGATTGGGTTTGGATTTTGGATTCGGAAAAGAATTTTTTATACAGGGAGCAAGGACACAAAAGATTATGTGGCTGTTAAAAACAGAGCCTGGTGCACCTAAACTACTATGTCAAGTGATTATCAGTGTTGTAATAAGACCTTTATAAAGATGGGCTATCCCACCTATTTGTAAATTTTACAATACAATTTGCATTGTACTGTAAAAGTGTAGCATCTTCCACCGAAATACTTGGAGATGGGTAACAGAAAATACAGTAAATTAGAGGCGATGGTAGGTGATTCAGCATATTCCCAAGTGCTAAGTTCATTTTCTGGTATTTATTGTACATTCTGTCATTTTTGAGGGGTCAAATTACAGCTGTCGGCTAAAGGAACAACAAAGTATTAGGGTCTAGCTAGAAACTTTACTGTATTTAGCCATTCTTTCATTCAGCCTAAGTCACTGCCACCGACTTTGCTCCCTCTCCCCTAAACTTTCTCTTTCCATTTGATATTAAATACTATTTTAATGCACAGGGTTTAACTTCTTGGCTGGATAATGAATAATTGCGTTCCACAGAAGATGGCAAATACAATTGCCTTCCACTTGTTTTTGTTTGCTTGCTTCTATTATCCATTTCTTGCCTTTCAATTATCTGTTTAGATCATAAATTGTTTCAGGCATAAGCATTATATTTTTCCATGCATTCATTTGGTTCATTTTCTCTAGGTTCAGTTTAAATGTATTTTAATTGGTAATCCCAAGACAAGAATTTTTATCAGTTTTATCTGTAGTTTTAACTTGTTTGTAAAATACTTAGTTTAATGGTTTTTAAGACTTTTTCCCCATACATTTTTTCTTCACCTTAGAGAGTAATTGCTCAAACTGCTGCTTAGGCTTTGAAACCACTGACAGTGTGTTATGCCTTTTCAGATGTTGCTAAAATTCAATCTCATGTTTAATGATTCTCATTATAAAATAAATAATTTCTTAGATCCATTAATTTAAATGTACTTTGTCAAGAGCTGCTTATGACACATTAATATTCTGTTCTCATATTTCTTATCTCTGAGTGACTGTGACTACCAGCAAGTATTTTGGAACGCATGTAATTAATAAGGATGCTTGATTAACAAAAAAGCATTAGAGGAAGAATTAAATGTCCTCTGCTGAGTAACACTCTTTTATCCAAGGAAAGGACAGCTGATGGGCCTGGATGACATTCACCTTAACATCATTTAATGTCTTTCATTTGGAAGGGATTTTGCTTTTCTTGTTTGAGGCAGGAGGGGCAGAGCATTTTGTGCGGCAGTGTATCGCCCAGGGACCTTTGTTTACCTACTATCCATTAAAGTCAGTGCTTTCTCTCCATCCTTCCACTTCAACATATCAGAGTATTGCAAGCAAGAAAGGTCCTTGGTGTAGAAAATGGACAGGAATAAACTAGTATAAATTGTTGTCAATACATTTCAGATGGAAAGAACTATGTCTCATACCATATAATTTCCTGTGTCTAAGTTTGACCAAGAGCCTCCAAAGAAACATACTCATCCCTCTGCTCAGCAAGAACAGCTAGAGTTCTCATGTGTTTTTTCTGGGGCCAGACTGGTGGTGTCTCATGGCATAGGGCCATCACATTGCTGTTAAAAACAAATGTATTGTTTCAGCTCCTTCCACACCAGGACGAAAAATACCGTGGATGTAAGCCAGACCAAGAAGCTATTTGCATTGCTTGGGATGTTCACCTAGAAATAAGCCTGGTGAATAGATGGGCACAGATGCTGTCAAGCAGCAGTTGCAGGGTACTGACAGAAAGGTAGGACCTGTGGCACGTGGTGGAATAATATTATTTCTTTTCATGTTGCAGAAGAACCTATCAGGGTGAAAGGGATAGATTCAATCATGGATGAGTTTCCAGAGGAAGAAGAGATTTGGCCAGTATGTGACATTTCTGCTGGCACAGATAGTCTTTAAGGTTGTCTGTGATTGTCACACTGTTACAGGCAACAGGACAGAAGTGTAAATGATTGAGACAGGGTGAGCATTCTTGAACTTTGCTTCTTCCATGCTCCATTATATGCATATGTTAGGTTGATTTTAGTTTGATTAATGAGGTCACTTTTTTAATTTCCAGTATTTCACTGGTAGCTAGTCTACCGAGAGCAGAGAAGGCTGAAGTTGTTATCACACAGCCAAGAGGAATTCTTAATTTACCAGAGCAGATTATGACTCTCAGTGCAGCCATCACATGCTTCAAAACAATGTATTGGAAAAGCTTCCTAAAGTGAAAGTGACAGAGAGCCAATTTGTTTCCAAATCTTGTCCAGTAAATTTGGGTAGAGCTTTGATAACCTACCTCAGCAGGATGTCACCAAATGCAGTGATAGTAATATGTTGATTACAGAAAAAAAAAAAAAAAAAAAAAAAATGTGCACACATCCACCTAATTATTATTTGTCTACATTTTTTTCCTGTTGATCTTTGAAGACTAAATCCAGGTGTTATGCATCAGAGAATAGAGCGTATGCAATTTATGTAGTGTAAATGTCTTTTTCAAAAACAAAACCTGTAATAGAGCTTGTCTGTCATTTCTTTTTTTCACTTCCCCCCCCCCCCCCGAGCAATATTGGAAGTTTAATAAAGAAATTCTATTACATTTCTCAATAACTGCTTTCCACCAGGAGACTGGAGTTCTTCACATAATAAGCATTCAGGAATGCAGTTTATTGTATTTTCCAGTTCATAAAGTCTAAAGAATGGAGTGAGCTATTCTATTATTGATGGCAGCTTCATGCCTTGTACTCCTCCATCTTCACAGATGTGCAAGCCACACAGTCAAAGATGTCACCTTTTCACTTTTTGGTGAAATGCATCTTTGCTCTATCCCTGTTGCATAGCTTTCAAAATTAAGCGAGGAAACAATTTTTGTAAACCTCTTTTGATTTCATTATCTGCTTTGTCCACATAAAGTACTCACTCAGCCATATGTGCCATGTTCTAAACACTGTGTAGGGATTTCTACCTCAGAATTGGATGTTTCAAATGACATAGATTCAGATGATACATGTGATATCTAGCATTTGCCTTGGTTAATTTTTCTATATTTATGAAGAGTGACGCATGTTCCCTACCCACATGGATTGGCTCAAGTTTCTTATTACCCTTTAGATAGAGCGTGCCATGGTGCCTTCCTCCTGATTTGAGGCATCAACCAATATTTGGGTGTTATTGATGCATGATGTGTTCTCTTCACTACTGACCAAATCCCTGAGGGACAGTCTGCTTATAGAGAGTCATCTGATTCACAGAGGATTCTGTCTGTAAGCTCATTTCTGTACAAAGTATTACAGTTTTTCAAGATCTTAGGGATAGATATCTCTAGGCTGAACGGAACTAGTGAGGAATGGAGAAACAGTTTAATAAACAAAAAAACGTATGAGCATGGGTTGTTTCATGGGTTTAATTTTGTCACAGATACCTTTTGTGCAGGGTTTTGATTTGTGAAATTTAGGTGATATTAACTGTGGATTTCAGATGTGTGACCAAACTTTTTCAAACCTTGATAAACTGTTAGATCTGACGGTTTTGTTTCAGTAAGATCCAGGTTTTCTGCATCAACTGTCACATATAAGCTTTATGGATTTAAGCAAGCAATTTTGTTGTCTTTGCACCCATTTGTCTCTTAACTTGGCTTGTCCACCTGGTCTAGTTTTTCTTCATCACAATGGCCCTTACTGTGTTTTTTGACTCTGCTGTTATGACAGGCAAATATAATATTGGCAGGATCTTGTGAGCAATGTTTAATAAAAAATATTATAACCGATACACACCTGAAGACAAAGCATTAATTTAAATAATGATTAGTTTGTTTTTATAATTGGTTGCGGAACATAGAGATGTTAAAGAAAAATACTTCACTTCCTCTTTCTAGCATCAGAGACCTACACTAAAGCTTGCACTTTCAGAGAGATACAGAGGTAAAGACAAAATAAGAAGATGGAAGAGCAATTCCAGATTATGGACTCTCATAATACAGATAAATAAGAATCTTAAGTGTCAGCTAAATACAGCCATTTTCCCATTTTGGTTTCAAATGAAACATCTTCTCTCCTCCCTTTAGAAAATATCCTGCATTAGGAATTCATATCATTCTACTGTTCAAAAGGAGAAAAACCCAGGGGGGAAGCAAGAGCAATGCACTGTAAAGCTTTTGGAAAGAGCCTGCTTCATTGGAAGATTATATTGTAGGCTTACTGGTTCATGAAATGCTTATGCCTTATTTCCTATGTAATTTTCACTAGTTACTGAGCAGCTTGTGAAGCATGTGGCTTTGTTCTATTTTTTAAAAGATTCTTTCAGCTTTTAATGTTAGTCGAAACCAGTAATGATACTGACATTTTCCTACAAGCCTCACTTTTAACTATGACTCTCTCCTGACGTCTGTGGTGCGAACTGGTGTGACTGAAATGTAGCCTGTTCTGTTACCCTCTGCGTATAGGAGTATGTATAAAGAAGGCAGGGTTTTATTGAAGTAACCCAGTATACAGGGTTTTTTAGGTGAGCAATGTTGTGCTCTCGCAGTTACATTAAATCTCACTCGAGCTCAGTTATGGTAGAAAGCAAATACAAACATTTGTTCACAACATCCCAAACCAGCACTGTTATAAATTATTAAAAAAAGAGATAGACATGCAGAAGTGAAAGAAAACTTTGCCTAGTGTTCTTAAAGCAAGGTTATTAAGAAGTCTTTCTCCCTTATTCATGTAATATACTATGTTTTGAGAAGTTATCATCTGGGGCTTGGGTCTTCCCCTCCTGTCTCAGATATTGTGTCTGTTCAGTAGCCTCCACCTGAAATCTTGCCTATTACAGCTTCTTTTAGCTTCCACAAGGGAAACACCTTGACAGTGCATCTTCAGGTATGATTACATCTCTGCTTGCTTCTCCTCCTACCTTTTGGTGGAGTGTTAGCTCACTTCCCTTTCAATACTTCATGAACTATTCTTTTCCTCCAAAACTCATATTAATCCATGCTTATGCAAGAGATATTCAGGTCATTCTTCTTAATGAAAACCAGAATTGTTTCCTCTCCTTCAATATGTTCATACTGCTTTGTTAGCCAAGGGGTTGCTGCCTATATATAACTAGTAGAACATTCCTTCAGTGAATAAAATTCCTTCCTCTTCTATTAAATGACTAATTTCCCTGTGTCAGTGCAGGATGTAGCTTTCACTGGACTTTATATTCTATATTAATCTGTACATTAAAACCATAACTGAGATACTTATACTTAGGTGCTTGTCTGCATCTCAGACTGACAATGGATTCTGGTGACTGATCTCCAACCTCCTACTCCAAAGCACTCAATTGTATATATTAATGGTCTTAGGATAGCAAAGCTATAAATGTAACTAAAGAAACAAAATAAAACCCAAACACCTTAAGATCATGACTGTATTATGAGAGGTGTTATACTAACTTGTGCTTCTCAAAATGATAATTAGTAAGTTTGGATCAAGTTTAAAAACATATTGAAAACTCCAGGGCTTTGTAAAAAGTTGCCTTTTGAAGACTAGAGAGACTTGCTACCATCAGAAACAGACTGATTAATTCAATCTTGTATTTGAGGTGAGGAAATGGCAGGTTTTCTCTGAAGTGATGCTAGTATTGTTGAAAAACAGCTTAAAATAGGAAAAGTATGTTTGTGAGATGTAGCTGAAAGAATAATTGATGCTATGGACTTTGATGAACAGAAAGTGAGGTTAAACTTGTCAAATAGTTTCCACACTTGCAGTATTTGTTTAAATTTGCTAAGCAAATCTGACTTGATTGCAAAGGGATTCTTCTACCTACTCAGCAGCATCTCAAAGTTCAAGTATTCTGATGAGCCAGAAGAACTTGTCACTGTGTGATCACTAATTGAGTATGTATGTTTATTGACCTTGATTCTTCAAAACACCATTGATATCCAACTTAGAACATGTAACTGAATCCCACTGGAGTTACTGTAAGCATGTGTTTAAATGTCTGTTGTGAGTAAAGATGGACAGAAATCTTTAGGATCTGCTTTTCAGATCTTGTACCTTTCTTCTGTCCTCCAAAATTTAAAATCCCTACAGCTGTCAGCCCTGAAAGGGTTAGGGAGCTCCAGAAGATACTGTCTTCTAGACAATCTTCACTTTTTTTGGGAATGTAAATCCTCTACCTGAAGCATAATTTGTAGAAGAATTAAGCTCCTGACAGTGTAAGTGCCTGAATGCAAATTTTAATTTTCTCCTGTCACTGCTGGGCAATCCACTGTATATGCATGAGCCTTCCCAGTAATGGAGAGAGGTTTGATCAATGGCTGGGCTTGTTAATTGCCTTTGTGCTGAGGTGCTGTCAAGGCTTAAAGAGCCCTCTTCATTACTTCACTCCTCTGAAGGGTCTCTCATCTAATATGTATGCTACCTCAAAAGTGAGTAACTGTATGAGTGTTTCACTTCAGTCTTCTTGACATCTTGAGACACTTGTCCCAAACACTTATGACTGGAAGCCTCAACCAATAATGTATTTTTCTGCTTGGGAACTCAATATAAACATGGAGAGAAATATGGAAAAAAATATGTATTGGGTTTTTGTAACTTGATTGAATGCAGTCAGAACACATTGGCAATATTTACACAATCAACCACTAACTTTCCATCTTATTCTGTACAGAGATCAAATTTAACAATTTAATGGATCTGGAGGAAGGAAAACAGTTTTGTAATAGACAAAAGAGATCTTCTGCATCAATATAGATAATGGGCGCATCAGGCACAATTACTTGTGCATGAACTTCATGTGAGGCATCATGTTTATCACATTATTCTTTCCCAAATTTTCTGCACTTATTTCCCAATGGCAGTCTTTTTCTCTTCATTTAATGGTAGGAAAAATGAAGGAAAGTAGTTGGAGTTTTTCCTCAATGAGACTAATTTTCAAGAGAAAAAGGTAGATTACATTTTTATCTCAAATAAAAAAAAAAAACAAAACCCACCAGCTCAGGATCTATCAAATGAGCATCTTCTATCTCTTGCCCTAGAAAACTGTAACGTACTATTTTTACCTCTTTTCAGAGTAGTTCAGTCTGAAACCTGTCATGACAACTGAAAAGTTAATTATCAGTCTCAGCAAAAGCTAGACATTGAATTGGGCCATGCAAGCTGAGGACTTAATACACAGATGGCCTTGAAATGGAAGGACTCTGACAGTTTCTGGGGAAAAAGGCAGGTGGCAGTGCATCTGGTACTTTACTAATCATGTGGAAAGACAACATTAGTTTTATTGACCTATCAGTGCAGCACCTCTCTTGAGCAGTACATCCGCATATGTGAAAGTCTCTTGATAAAACAGATCATTGTACAAAAGGCAAACTCACCTATTAAGACACCTCTTATAGTAAATAAATTTTTGATAGGTGTGCTTGTTAAAAAAAAAAAAAAAAGTACTCCACACCACATTAAGAAGGGTGGTTTTGGGTTTTGGTTTTTTTTTTTTGGGTGTTGTTTTTTTGTTGTTAGTTTTCTTGGAATGTTAGGGGTTGGAAGAGACCTTGAAAGATCATCTAATCCAACCCCCCTGCCAGAGCACGATCACCTAGAATAGGTCACAACACATGAACATGTCCAGGTGGGTTTGGAATGTCTCCAGAGAAGGAAATTGCCACAACCTCCCTGGGCAGCCTGTTCCAGTGCTCTGTCACCCTCACTGTGAAAAAGTTTCTCCTCGTGTTGCATGGAACCTCCTATGTTCCAGCTTGCACCCATTGCCCCTTGTCCTATCATTGGTTGAGACTGAGAACAGCCTGGCTCCATCCTCCTGACACTTGTTCTTTACATATTTATAAACATTAATGAGGTCACCCCTCAGTCTCCTCTTCTTTGAGCTAAGGAGACCCAGCTCTCAGCCTTTCCTCATAAGGGAGATGTTCCACTCCCTTCATCATCTTTGTGGCTCTGTGCTGCACTCCTTCAAGCAAGATGTAATCCCAAAGTGAGATTTTTCCAAGTATATTCACGTAATAACAGTGCAGTGTGTCACTAATTCTTAGTAGTACTGGATAAAGCAGAATTATTTACTTTGTGATCTAATATTTAGGACATGGAGACAGAGAGAGAGAAATTGACAACACAAAAATAATTTTCTTCCAAATTTAGTACTTTACAAAGGAAATAACAGAGAATTGGTAAATATTATTCTTTATTGAAGAAACAGAAGACTTCATTAATAGACAGTGCTGAGTGAGAGACATGTCAAGTATTCACAAATATTAGTTGATGTTTGATATGTTTTATTTTAACCTAATATTTCACTGAAACAGGAGCCTTAAGACAGTAGTTATCATTAAAATATTCTTTTCACTACTTCATAAAATGGTTTCCAGCTTTTTCTGTAACTACTATTATCATCCTGAATTAAATCTCTGACATCAGGCTGGATGCCACACATCACAGAAAATTCAATTTCTTTCCCTGAAGAACTTACAGTCCGATTAAGCTGACATTAAAATTGACGTAGATCTGCTCATTAACTTAAGAAAGGGACTGATTGCATCAGCCCAGATTTAGAGTTAAGGATCACAGTCACATACTGCTTTGAATAGACAACTTCAGTGAATCTAAGCGCAAGATGATATTCAGCAAGCTGTTCTTTGTAAGTGAAGACACTTTCCCCCCACTCAAAGATGTTTTCCACTGAAAAAGTGAGATGCTTTTCAGTGCCTCTCTCAGCTCTCAGCACAAGCAGAGCAAATCACAAGATTTCCAGTGAGGCTGGAGACATTCTGCTCAGCTCGTTCAGACTTCAGGAACAGTAAAAGAGGCCTGATCCTAAAAGGGATATTTTAATTTTTGAAGTTTAGATTCAGCAAAGCAAGTATGGAAATTTATTCTAGAAATGTATTATTTCTTGAAGTTATTGACAATTTTTAAGGACATGCATAAGTTTGCAAACATCATTTTAAGTAAGTTCTACCCCATTTGATGGGAAAACCAGGAGCTAACTAATAGGCATGAACTAAATATGTTTGCTCATTGTTAAAACAGATAGATTTTTCACCATCTGGCTGTACCTTAGATTGTATTGGAGCCCACAGTTTGTGCCAAACCAGCAGGACGTAGGCATTTTCACTAAAGATGTAGGTAGTACAGAATTCTTCAAAGTTCTTCATGAGCTACAATCCTACAGCATGAGAAACTGATGTAGTCAAAATGAAAAAAGACTCCATGCTATAATAGAAATGTAATAATCTTTATTAATGTCATGGTGAACTCAAGGCCTTTTTGTACTAGATGCCATTTCAAATATGGGAGTTAAAGACAGTGACTATTACAGAGACTTTAAATAATAGACAAGACAGCAGATGGACACAAGCAGATGGGAAGGAGTATAAAGAGGCAAATACTGTCACAAACACTATCGGTCAGCTTGCCTGGCAGTTGTCTCTGTACACCAAGAGCTTAACCAGAGTCATGCTGCAGGTGGGTGTTTTCATTTGGGGAGGAGGTGAGTGGGTTTTGCATGTTAGGTTGTTTTTTTTTTTAATTTATGCAATTGCTATTGAAGGTATTAAAGCAACTGGAAGAAGGATAAAGAGATAGCTCTGCAGATGTTTCCAGGGAGAATTGAGGGCACAGATAATCTCATGTCATGTTTACTGTCCCCTCTAAGGATTTGTGTTAGTTTTAGTGTGCTATATACTCAATAAGCAAGTAACTGGCTTCAGACCTTTCCACTTCATACTTTGCAACTACCTTCATTTTGGTGAAGTTCAACTCTCTGAGAATTTTAATTTTGCGAGATTTACAATCATAGAATCGCAGAATCATTAAGGTTAGAAACAACCTTCATATCATCAAGTCCAACCATCTAATAAATATTATCAGGACCACTAAACCACATCCTGAAGTGCCGCATCTACATATTTTTTTAACACCTCCAGGGATGGTGACTCCACCATGTCCCCAGGCAGCCTGTTCCAATGCCTCACCACTCTCTCAGTAAAAAAAAATTTCCTAACATCCAACCTAAACGTCCCCTGGTGCAACTTAAGCCCATTTCCTCTTGTCCTGTCACTAGTTACTTGGGAGAAGAGACCAAGACCCACCTCACTACAACATCCCTTCAGGTAGTTGTAGAAAGCAATAAGGTCTCCTCTCAGCCTCCTCTTTTCCAGACTAAACAACCCCAGTTCCTCAGAAGACATTTTCTCCAGACCCTTCACCAGCTTCATTGCCCTTCGCTGGACTCGCTCCAGCACCCTGTTGTAATGCATCTTGAGAAGAATGGACATGTGGTCCATCCAGACTCAGTATTGCCTTGGCATGTCTAGGCTTGCCCTAAT